>VNJQ01003110.1:0-54465 GCA_008042515.1 Drosophila truncata | reverse complement strand
CCCTTTGGCACCTCCCTCCTCCCAACGAACAACCACCATCGCAGGGGCTCTTCAGCGTTAAATTGGAAGCACTTTAGATTCACATTCAATTAATTAATTTAAGCAAATTGTTTGCTTCAAATTAATTGAATTTGCATTTAATTTGCGCTCACGAGAGACGCCGGCCCAGCTACGGCAACAATGCAAACGGGGCCAGACTCCGGCATCCATCTGTCAGTTTGTAAGTTTGTCAGTTTGTCAGTTCGTCAGTTTATCAGTCCCTCAGTTAAGCAGTTCCGCAGTTCCGAGGCCTACTTTCGGCCTGGTCCTTTGCCTCAGTCTCGATTGATGGCCAATTTGCACTTTGGCCCTCTGCCTTCCGCCTCGGCTCATCAACGTTAAGTTTATTAACTAACCTCGGTTGGGTTGTGTCTCTGAGTGTGCTTGTGTGTGTTGTGTGTTGTGTGTTGTGTGTAACAACAAACAATGCAAACATTCTCCCGAGAATTTGGCAAAGCTTTTCCGCTCCAAATTGCCAAGTTTAGTCGCAATTTGATGAAAGCAAAAGGAGGGATGATGAATTAACAATATAATTAAAATCTCACTTAAATATTTAATCAAAACTATGCGTGTGCGTGTATGTGCCAGATGAATAATGGAAAATTCTACGAATTCCGAGGAAACACTTTTGGGATTGCATCTAAAGAGATGTGATGCACTCGCTTACTCGCTCACCAATTTCAGAATCTGAATCCCTCAACTGCCTGAGTTGGCGAGACACAACGAGCTCGCCAGCGTTGAGAACACTGAAAGCCAAATGCCAGCTTGTGCCGAGAGAAGGTGTAAATTTAACAGACATTGCATCAGACTCGAAATCGCAGAGGTGAGGGAAAAAGTCAAACATAAGCAGGGCGATAATAATTATAAATATAATGCCTGCATATTTAATACTCATCATTCGCTGTAAGCCAATTAGCGAGTTGGTAGCCTCCGCCTGTGGGTGGCGGTGGGGAATAATTTGCGCTTTTCACACTAATTAAAAGCGAATGAGACAGAGACGGACTTTGTGACAAATGAATTGCACTGCACTTCAAACAGGGAAGCAAGATGAAAAAAAGATGGATGAATTAAAGTCACGCTGTGGAAAAATGATTAAAAATGTAAATTTTAATTCAATTTCGCTTGCGAAAAACACGAACGGAGCTGCTGCAAATAAAACTAGTAGCTGTAAAGTGGTTTATTGTGAGCCGGGAGCCATCAGCCAACAGGACCCTGGCAGAGAGCGAAGGACGAGAGGCTGCCAGGCAAGGAGGGACGCTGTTTGCAGGACTTGAAGACGCGACAAACTTTGCCGCTAGGCAAGGCGTCAAGACAAAGATACAGAAGACACAGTCAGCCAAAAGCGACAGGAATACAAGAGAGTTCGGAAGGAAGGGAAATCTGCTGGAGAAAGCGGAAAGTGCGAGACTACGGAATGTGGGGGACGAGCTGATAAAGTAGCTTGCCGGGGGCAACGCTACAAAAGGAGTCTTGGGGAAGAGAGGAGACATTGAGTTCAGTTGAGAAAAATCTCGAGTAAAGACAAATCGAATTTCATATGAAAAGGAAACAAAAAACAGGCTGAGAATACTCCACTGCGAAGCAAAGAATACTCTTGGATACGATAACTCGCACGAAAATATAGCGAATCGAAACTAGCATCTATCGTTCGTCCTTAAATAGCCTTTTGCTTCAATCTTTACAACACCTCGTAATTTTGTATCCCCTACACAACGTTCACATATTTATTTCTTTAACGGTATTTAACCTCTTTATTTAAAGCAACATAAATGTAAAATTCACCTTAACTATTTTTTAGTTTTTTGGCAAGGTTAATGAGGCAGAAAAAGAAATGAAAATGAAATAATGCAATTTGACGATTCCATGTCAGAGATTAATATTTAATTAGGCCGCACAGTGTTTCTTTAGCTATTTTTGCAGTCCACACTTAGGTTATATTTGCGTTGAAATCAAATTTTAATTGATTTAAGCGGATTGCTGGGTACGGAATAATGGAGAAGAGAAGTGCACAAGCTCTTCCTGGCTTACCTGATATGCTCCGATTTCCTCATCTAGAGCTTGGTGGGGTTAATAAGCTGCTGCTTAGATGATTTCCGAATGGGTTTTCCAGCTTCTTTCCAATCTGCGGTCGTCTTGGGAATTGGGAGCTGGGCAACTGATTTGGCCTTTGACCTTTTTCCTTTTGGCTAAGGCAAACATAAACCAGCTAAAAGGTTATGCCATCCTCCGCCATTCCCCATTCCTGCCAACTATTTCACCCCTTGAGTGAAATGAATCTGCAATTCTATTCCATTTTGTGAGCAGCTCCATTTTGATCCCCTTTTTCCGTATTTTCCCGGAAGGACGGACAGCAGGGGAAACAGGAAAGACGCAGCAACGAGGACGCCGAGGCAGGTGTGGACTTAATGCCGGTGGCCTGGTGGCGAAGCAGCAGTTGCTCTTCCTCCTTTGGCCATCAGTGACGGCTGCCTTACACTTTCATCTCTCTGCCACGGGAAAGCGGAAAAGCGGGAAAAACGCCCTTGGAGTGTAACAGATCCCCCGGCGAATGCAAATAACGTGCAGTTGCAGTCGCCTCCCTGCCTTTTCACTTTCGGTGTGGCACGAAAAAGTGTGGCAAGGCTGCGGGTAATCAACAAACGCTTACGGCTGCCGCTGATGAACTCGCTGATGATCGCGGCTGGTCATTTGTCTTGGAACGACGACGATGACGATGACGACGACGAAGGAGCCGGTGTGGGAGATGACTTGATATACTTCTGATGCATGAGGGGCTGCGCGAGAGTTCTCTCCTGGATTTGCATAAATATTTGCTCGCATTTTTCTCGCACAAAGAGAACTCAACTTTTCCCCGACTTATGCTAATAGAAAAGTCGAATGACAAATAGCACCGTCCCCGGTGGCTCTGCGGGAAAGTGAAAATTGAATTTTCACTGGCGCGGAACAAACAAATTAAATTATAATTAGTAAACAAAACTAAGCTCTGACGAATCTGGCCGGGACGAATCTATCTATCCACTTCCAAGGTCCCCAACCAGACTGAGCTCTTGATTAGTCCTGGTTTGTCTGCTGATTGCGACTTCGCCTCGCCTTCACCGGCAATTATCAGGAGTCAAGTGCTGCGCGGGAAAGGGAAGTCCTTCCCAAATCCTCGCCAATTGCTTATCACCTTTGTGGCACTGACAGCCATCGCCATCGCTGCAGACACATTCGTTAGCACTCCGCCTGCGACGCCCTTTGCCCCATTCAGAGTTGACAAAATATGCAGCTGCGTCGTTAGCACTCTCCACACATCTCGCATTTGGAAATATTTGCCATGATTCGATTGTGTAGACGTCCCCGCACCCACTCCCGACCCTCTCCCAACCCACTCCCAACCGCATCCACATTCGCATTCGCAGCCACAGTCGCAAGCAAGGAGGGCAGGAGGCAGTCAATTGAGTTTTGGTTTGGCGCCCGACGCCCGACGCCCGACGCCCGACGTCCTGCATTGCTGGTTATTATTATTTCTGATATATGCGGTCTTACTCTGCGGTTGTCACTCACCCAAAGGGAGCTCTACTCTTTCGGTGGTCTGTGGTCTCGGCTCCATGTGTCGTGCCATCGCCGAGTCATAGCTACATGCAAATGAAGCGTGAGTTCCCGAAAGGTGTTGAAGACGTGTAAGAGGGTCTTCCGAGGAACCGCGCAAAGTCGGAGCTCTGGCATTGAACCAGGCCCTCCACCGCCGACTGCATCTGCATAATTCTACGCCCAAAACATTTCCACTTTTGTAGACAGCCAGGAGCGGGCTCTGTTCCGTTCTCAGTCCTCCAATTGGTGTAGCATGCTGTCGAAATTGTTTCGTAATTGCAATGTTGACGACAGCCTCGCGGAAGGTCTCAAAGGAGTCGATTTGGGATAAAGTTCGAATTGAAAAACTTTAAAGAGTGTAACATGTCTGTGCAAACGCAGCTGCATTATCAATGAAAGCTGAAAAAAAAACGAAAGAATATCGATTAATGAACTTAATATATGGGTTTTGAGATATTGCATTTCTGAATACAACCTTGAGGAGTATTAAAATAATTGTATTTTAAAATATAGAGGCTTTTTGCAAAACCTAAGACACTATAAATAATATAATAATTATAATTAATGGAGTAGAGAATATGGCGTCATTCTAAAAATATTGAATTTCAAACATTTATACCCTTTAACACCTTTTATTTGTATTTGTTATAATGGCTTGAAGATAATAATTTACAGTCTTGAGTATTATATTTTTGGATATAATCATACTAGCACATTTAAAAATATAACTAGTTTAAGCTTAAGCAAATACCTAATATGGAGTTCGAGTGAAAAAAAATATTTTTCTTTAATACATTTTAAAGTCAAACTCAAAATACGACACATTAATAGGTTTTACTTTTAATTTCGTTCACAAAATATGGAGTTCCGCATATATTGCTTTTGCTTAAAACTGAAACCATCATATGAGTTATTTTTGAAACTTCAAATAGTTTAAGTTAAATGATATAGAACATCCCTGTAACTTAATTTTTAGGGTTTCTGAAATAAGCATGTATAGTTCTCCGTAACAGGGTTAGCATAGAAGAACTTAATTGCTCATTTCACAAGAATTGCCCCCTCAACTCCGACTATCCCTCCGCTGAACGCCTCCTGACGCATCTACGATGAGATCTTTTGCCAAAACGGAGCCCGCCACAAAATTGCTCAAATGCAGCCAGACATTAACGTGTTTTCAAATTTTACGCAGCCAACCAAACGGAGCGACAATCCCGCTGCCTCCGGCTCCTTGCTCCTCGGCTGCTCAGCTCCTCGACTCCTCAACTCAGCTCCGGAGGAAAAGCCACACATGTGTGTAATTTTCTTTACGAGCTGCGGCACAGGGGCCCGGTGAAGGGGTCCAAAGTGTTGCCTGATAAACGATGTCTGCTCTTCAGAGAGCGCCCCCCTCCAACCGACACCCAGCCGAACGCCGAGTCGAGAGTCGAGGACGACAGCAACAGCGTTGGAATAGAAAATTCAAATTTGAAAATATGGAAAGGCCAACAACGACATTGGGCATGGACTGAGGCAGCTGATGCTCCCCCTGCTCTTGCTCCTGGAACCCGGCCTCTGGTCCTTCTGTCTTGTCCCGCGTGTGTGCTCCATTGAGCCTGCAGCTATGCATTTGTGGGGCCCGAAGTTAAAGTCGATGCCGAGGTCGTAATTCGATTAACACCTTTCGGGTGGCGGGGAGAAGGCAACTATTGGCCTTTAATTGGTGAACGGCGTCAATGATGGCTCCGGAAACCCCTGGCTGCCTTCAACCGACAGCCTGCAGACTACAGCCAGCCCAGATGCTGCCTTGCCGCTTGTCTGCGGCTTATTAGGTGCGGAAATCTTTATTGATTGATGCATTGTTTCTTTTGGCTTGTGGACGACTCTGTGACTCAAGCCACGACCGCCCGCATTGTCTGGCGCAGGAGGTGTCGAGGAACATCCTGGGGGATGGGGGAATTAGAGTGCCAAGTGCTAAAGTGCTTACAGCTCGGATCGTAACCCATTCGATCAGACATCGTTGACCTAGGGCGGGAGACGGGCACGTGTTCCCGCTGAAGGAAGTGGTTTTCCGAAAACTGTGACAGCGACCTAGGATAAGATGAGCATGCGGAGTAGATATTTCCTGAGAGATACAGAGCAGTGGTTGCAGATTATCACCGTAATTGTGACGATGTTATATGAAAAACTCAAATCAACAATCTTCTTAGTTAAATGGGACATACTTATAGGAAGATAAGGATAGCAGTTGCTTTAACTCTGTGAGGCCTTCGAATTGCTCCTGTCTTCAGCTCACCAACGTCCATTTATGACTGAAAATTGCATTGCCAATTCAAGGAAGAGGACAAGACCGAGAGAAAGATGAAATTATGGAAACAGAAAGAGCTGAAAGGACGAGAAATCGTCTTTAATTAGTTCGCCTTTCGTTTAATGCAATCGCGAAAAAATATTTTTAATTTAAAACGCGTAATTCAATATCTCGAGTAATTTTATTTACCGCCCACTCCAACCACTTACAAGCGGTGGCCGAGGGCGTGGCTGTTTGTGCGGCAGGACACAAAGTGCTGCCTGCCATTGGCGCTGTCCTCTGCCCGCTGTTCGCTGTTCGTTGTCCGGTTCAGCTTTTATTCCAGCACAAAGTCGAGTCGGGTATTCTTGCGTGCACTCCGATCGATGTTGCATACATATAGCATAACATATACCCAGTATATACGCATGTATAATCGGGCGATATGTGGGGCAGTGCATCCCTAGCCCGGCACAGTGTAAATCGAGGCAGGAAATGCCGTTCGAGGGTTCAAAGTTGACGATTTTCAGGTCAAGAGTTGTGCTGCAGCAGCAACAACCTCGCCGGCAACTTGCCACTTGCCACTTGTTGTTGCCACCAAGCTTCGCATTTGCTGGCATTTTTTATTTTTATTTTTTGGAGCTGCTGCTTTTAAGTGGCGATCAAATTTCCTGATTGAAGCTTCGAGTGCAAGGCATTGTGCAGCTGCTGGTCCTTAAACAGGATACACCAAATGACCCACACCGAGATAATGGGAGAAGGGGGTAATTGCAAAAATTGAAGCTAAAACTTCAACAAACGGAGGAAGTCCAGTGGCCGGAATAGAAATTCGATATCAGTTCAGCCTGGGAAGTCCCTTGAAAGACCTTAAGCAGCATTAAGCTCACGCATTCTTTATAAAGAGAGAGAATATATTTAATATTAACCCATTTATTATAAGATGTCAAAAAATCACTCCTACTTGTGCTTATTCAAATTCTATACGATATAGTGATTGGAATTTAACAAAATAATATCTTCAAACTATGAATTTTTAATAGGAATTTCCTAGTTATATTCAAGTTACTAAAATCTTACAAAAATACAATGTTAAAGTCGATACCTACGACTTTTCCTATGCAAAGTTGTCCTATTATGTTATGCTGATCTAGATTTGGAAAACTGATGAACTTATTTGAATAAGTTATTTAATAAACAGAGAAAAGGGTGGGATGACTTGGCTGTTGTTGATGGTGATCAGGAACATACATACACTGACAAGCAAAACTGTAACACAAGTTCAATATTCTTAATTCAAGGGTCTGTATCTTCTGTATTAATTTATGCATGTTAAAAATCTTTGTCTTGATTTATTTGTAGGTTCATCCACAATGTTTTCTGAAAATTTTTTAATTAAATCATTACAGCTAACGCCTAAAAATGCAAACTATACCATTTTTTTCTGGGTTTTCCAGGTTATATGGTGGGACAAATCTAAAATTAATCGTTTTAAGTCAGATGAATGCTTCTGGGATTGGACTAGGCATCCGACAATCCAGTCACCAAGTACAATGCGGCAAACCGTCAAACACGGTGGCTGCTCAAGTATGGTCTAGGGGTGTATTCTTAAAAATGGAGTTGATCCCTTGCAGTTGATCGATGGAATAATGCGAAAGGAATAATATTTGAGCATATTACAAGAAAATTTTCCAAAATTCCGCGGAAATATGGGTATTACCACTGAAAAATGTATTTTTCTGCAGGAGATTGACTCAAAGCATATGTCCTTATCGGTAAAAAATTTTATATTGAAAGGAAAATTTCAGTCCACGAAGTAGTCCGGATAAGAATCCAATTGAAGAATTAATTGAGTCATCTGAAATCGCAATTGGCAAAATATGAAGTTCCTCTAAGTGGAATGATGGAGTTGTTGGAGATTACAAAGGGCGTATGGGATGCTATCGCCCCTAATTATTGCAAAGCTATAGCCAGAATATGCCAAATCACTTAGGACAACTAAAAAAGTTAAATGTGTGGGCTCATAACTACAAAAAAATGTTAATAATATTTGTTAAAAAGTAACCGGAATGCAAAACTATAACATTTAGCTTTGTTTACATTTGGCCTTGGCATTTTTGCTCTTATTATCAAATTTTTTCAAGAAACAGTTTTTTCAAGAAAGTGTAAAACCAATAACCAATAAAACAATACTAAGATCTTCAACATGCATAAATTAGAACAAAAGAGACAGACCTTTGAATTTAAAGTAAAATAGATATTATTGACTAGGTGGTATCTTTGATAATTTAGATTTTCCTTATTATTTGTCTATTTTTTCTTAGTATATGTTTATAATAAACCATACATTTTTTATTAAATCAATCGAATAGTTCAGTTTATAGCCTGCGATTGGTGTTCCTTCAACATTTAAGATCGAGGCGACAACTAGCTGAAGTCCCTCAGATTCTGTGCCCTTTTCGAGCAGTACAGTCCCGGAAAAGTGTGCAATGTGTCAAATGCAGGCGGGAGATTCTTTCCCTTGCACTACCCTTCGTACCGAAATCTTTCTCAAACATTTTGCGTACAACAGGAAATTGATTTTCCATTGACAGAAGCTGGCAGAAAGCAGCCTCCGACCATGTCCTATGCAAATACTTTCAGACTTCAAATAATTTGCTTCATGCGGCGTTGCCACACTGCGAGAGTCCTGAAAGAAATGACAATCTCTACGGCTTCTTCCCAGACCAGGGGAAGGCTGTCAAAAAAGCTTCAGCAACAACTTCCGCTACATGGCAGGGAATTTGTGGAATCGGTGGACTCGGTGGAGGAGGCGACCTGCGCTCAAAAGTTAAGCCATTAGCGAAATGTCCTTTACTTTGCTTATAACGCAATTTTCTGCTTCTTTTCTCGGCTATGTGTACCTCCCGCCCACACCTCTCCAGCTCACTATTTGTTTCGGACACTTTTCGGACCTGGTCTGGGCGGTTCTGGCTTGGGTGGCCACCGAATGACAACTTCACTGTCAGCATTTCGCAACTTTTGCACATTTTTTCATCGTTAGCCTGACAGCCTAATTAGTAAATGAAAATCGGCTTTGTGTATTTCCACCGACAGTGGTCGCTTAGAAATTGGGAAATCCTAAAATGATAAAAAATTGGACTTGATTTGAAAGAAAATCATTTTCAATCATTTCGATAACTCTCTAAGCTGGAAATTGATTAATTTTTTGGCTCCTAAGTTTAAAATTACCCAACTGTAGATGGGTTATCCTAGGTGTTCTTAGGCATTATCAGCTTGTTCACGTTAAATTTTTGTGTGTTACTTATTCTTTTTCTAAAATTTGTTTTTTTTTTAATTTTTTGTAATATTGATTGAACAACATAAATATAAGAATTCTTAAAATATTTTTTAATGCAGTTGTTAATATTTCGAAATATAAAAAATATTCTAGGTTTGAGATCATTAATAATAAAATACATATAAAATAAATAAATGTCGAAAAAAGACGGCTTTCCATGATATTATTGAATTCATATGATATGAAGGCTGTTAAATATTAATGGTTAATTGTATCTTAAAAACATGTTTACAAAATATTAAAAAAAAAAGGAAGAAAGGAAGCTAACTTCGGCTCGCCTAAGTTGCAGATTGATATACTATAAAATTAAAAACAAAATTCTGAAATAATAATAAATGACCGCATCTCAAATTTGATGAAAATGTGCGTAAAAAACAGCAGAGTTATGATATTTTCTGTTATCTTCCTGATTGTTCCTATGACAGCTACAGTCGTTGACAACTAATAAGAAAGACGAATATGCTCCGCGCATTTGTATCGAAAACATTATAAATAAAGGATTTTTTAAACCCAAAATATGCGTAATACCTTCTCGAAATATTATTCCCTAATAAATAGTAAAGACTTAACCATGACCTTTATTAAAAAATCGACAATAAAACTGTGCCAACTAATTAGACAAATTTTAGTTTTGTATAAAAAATTTAAATTTTTCTTATTATTTTTCAACCAAAATGGTATTTTTTATTCAATAGGCTATTTATAATTGGTATTAGCTAAGATCTGCTGTCAGGAACCTCACAAATCTGGCCAGGACTAACTCAAGTATGCCTTTTGGGATTACATTCGTTTTCTTCAACATGTTTCAGTGCAAGCTTTTGTTCATCATAGTTTTTGTTGAAATATATACATAAGATATGGCAATTTTTATGAGTTTATTTACACAAAAACATGAAACATTTTGGTTTTGAAGCTTCATAAAGGACTCATACAGGGAAGGCATACTTGACGTGGTCCTGGCAAGATTTGGGAGCTTCGTGGCAACAAATTTTAACTAATACCAATCATAAATAATTAATAAAAAAAAAACAATTTTTTTTGTAATTATTGTATGAATTTCCATTTTTGGAAGTTCCTTTTTTCCTGTTAGCTAACAGCTGCTGTTAGTTGCTCTAACAGCAGATAAATCTTAACGAAACGAGTTGCAAAATTTTTAACATGCCGAAAGTTGCTCCCCTGCATTTCCCCTCCGGGAGATGAAGAAACACGCACGTTTAACCTTCAAACAAAAAGTTCGTTGAGTTCTCTCGCGATGCTGCGGCCGAGCAGCGCTGCCAACGGCGGCAGCGACAGCGGCGGCATGCGCAAAGCGAGTCGCTCAAATTAGGCTCTGCATCAGTGTGTGTAGACTTCTCTCTTCCTCCCACGACACTTGCGCTCTGCTGCCGCGCTCTCAAAACTGAACGAAGGCGAGAGTGCGAAAAACCCGTTCGTTACACGCTCTCGAGCGCTCATTCCTTTATATTTTCCGTTTCTTGCTCATGGCTTACGCTCTCAGAGCTCAGAAATAGAGAGCAGAGAACGTTAAAAGCCGTCACTTTGTGCCAGCGAGAGCGAAGCAACGGCGAATCGCGAGAAAGAGAAACCCTCCCTCTGAATTATCTGAGAAACGAGACTCTGAAGTCGAAACCTAAATCGGCCAGTTTTTTTTCGAAAAATTCATTCAACGAAGGCGGTTGTGCCGCTCCGTCGCGGAAAAACGGAAAAGTCGTAACTGGAAAAAACTTCGGGATTTCCAAAGGAAAATATTCAGCCGCGTCGTTCGCTTGTGTTTGTTCGATCCGCGTCAGAGTCCGAGCAATGTGAATATCGGCTCAATTGTACAAATAACAAAAATATCGGGGAATTAGGTTTGGCTGTCAGGGATTTTGCCAAATAGTGTTGGTCGATCGAGATCTGTTCCGTCGCGTCTCCCTGTCGTGATTTGTGTGTTTCCGTCGTGTCCCCCAGATTCCGGGATAATCCCCGAGCAAATAAATATTAAATTGTTCCCCAATTGTGATTGTGATTGCAAGCGTAACCCTGATTAACCGCCGAGAAATGGCCAAGTGAAGTGCTGTGCGTGCAGTGAAAAGTCCGTCTTTGGCTTCGCTTCTCTGCTCCGCGCCCCCTCTTCTTCTCCTCCTTCTTCTTCTTCTCCTCCTCCTCCGTCGCTGTCCGGCTGTCTGGCTGTACGGCCCGGCCCGCAAAAGCCGCCAAGATTAAGTTCTCCAAGCAGCACGCCCACCACGCGTACCGCCACACGGACAACATATACGACGGCGGCACGGACACCGACGACGACGAATGTCCCCTGGAGGCGACCGCCATGAATCCCTACGAGTATGAGTCCACGCTCGACTGCCGCGACGCGGGCGGCGGTCTCCCCCACGCCCATGCACACGCCCTGGCCCATCCTCAACAGGCGCAAGGACGGACGCTGCCCATGAGCGGTCGGCCCTCGGCCTCCGCGGCAGACCACGGCGCCCACGGCAGTCAGACACTGCAGCACCAGGGCCAGCTCAGCCAGCAGAATCTTCAGAACCTGCAGGCCGCCCAGTCGTCGCACTACGACTACGAGTACCAGCACCTGCCGCACCGTCCGCCGGACACGGCCAGCAACACGGCGCAGAGGACACACGGAAGACAAGGTGAGTCGGTGCTCGGAATTACGCTCTAGGATGGATTGAGTTCTATGGCTTTCGAGCCTTTTAGGAAACTCTAAGACTTCTGGTCATTCATAGGATGCATTCCACTTTAGAACCCTTTAATTTATTTGTGTGGGGCAGTAACTTAATTATATCCTTAAATTAATATCTTAATCACATTTGAGACAGAGAGTTGGGCTTAATCAGGTGTGTTTCCGATATAATTTTACAAGCATCATTAGAATATTCGTTAATTCCGACAGTATATAGAAGCGACAAGAAGCTAAGAAATTTGTATTAAAAAAAAGTATCGGTAAATATGTATACCTTGATACATATTTACCGATACTTTTTTTTTAATACAAATTTCTTAGCTTCTTGTCGCTTTCTTTTTTCAATTGGTAAAAGGAAATCTATAAGTTTTGTTGTTCTCAGTTATACATATGTACATATATTATAAAAAGTTTTTATTTCTTCCATCTGAATATAAAACAAAATGTATCGAAACATTTGATGGAAAATATTAGTTTTCTATGTGTTATTTTGTTTAAACAATTCGTTTATAAATATACATTAATTTCGAATTTTAATGAGTAACACAAATTTATCCCGTAAAACCTCAAGTAGTCAACCAATTAAAATTAATAATACAAAAGTTAATTCTCCAAATTAAGGCAAGGGAGTAAACATGTTCGTGTTATCTTTTCTGATTGTACCGAATTTTACTGGGCTTCGCGATTAAAATCATTTAAGGAGTGGAAGGGCCGGCAAGTTGCGACAAGTTTGAACAAATTACGACGCTTATCGCCGACTGCGGCCAAACATTTTGCATAAATTAAACAAATTAAGGCGACATCCCGCGCTGGGGCCCGACATTGAGCCCGCTCTTGTTTCATATTTCATAATTTCCCTTTTTCCGACTGAGCGCGCTTTTTCACGATTTGTCTGATTAATAAAGCAAGCTCAACAATAGCAAACGCACAAAGCGCAGTTGAAAAGGATACTCTTTCTGTCAGGCAGTCAGTCGAGGAATTAGTGGAATCCCAGACGTGTCCCCAACCCTCCAGAATGCCTGCGGCTGGAATAGAAAAAGAGAGTCATAGGATGGTTTTTTGTTACAATTGCCTCTTCCTACATACACTGCGGAAAATTCCGCAAGCCGTAGAATGTAAAAAATGTTATAACTCATTATTGTAAATTTTAAAATACTTCTTAAATTTGACCACATTGAATATTTGTTTTCATTAAAATCCTAAAAAGTATTAATTTGTTTGCCTTTTTAGTACAACTTTTAATTTTAAAAGTAAAGTAAAGTTAAGCTGTTTTTAATTAGTCTTAAAAATATCAGTTGGCTAAATAGATTTACATATTTATGTACATACATACATACATATATAATTACACGGAGGAATTAAAAGAAAAAAAATTATTTTTAAATGTTAATGTGTCGTGGCAAATTTACCATTTTTTTTCAAGGGTTATTCTGACTCTGGAAAAGTCTAATTGAAGTAATATGCAGTTAAAGCATAAAGCATCAAATTAATTAAACGAACTTATTAATAAACCCTTACTAATAAATAAAAAATCAATTGTACATTTTTTCTGATTGTTTTTTCTTTTGTATATTGGAGGTGCTATTGTCACTTTTTTCTTATCTCTTTCGGTTATTCGGTTATTTTGGTTAATATACTATGTACATTCATATGTACACATGAATTTATAAATTTACATGTAGTATACAGATTAATTATGTATAAATTAATTTCCAACAAAGGTGATTAGCACCTGCAACGCGGCACACTTGCTAACTACTTTCCAGACCTATCCCACATTTCAGAGATCCCTTGCCTCGTCAGGACAAGCACACTAACCGCAAACATGCTCCGACATGCTTCAGTTTTATTATTTCCTCCTTTGCTTTTTGGCATTTGAACTTAAACACACACACGCGCGCTTGGTAGGAGCCAAACATAAAACGGAATTTACATAACTTTATTTCTGGCATTTCCTCTTTGCGCTCTTGCCTCCTTCTTTTCCTTCTCCTTCTGTTTCGCGTTCGCCCTCGCCTTGGTGTTGGTCTTCTTCTCCTTCTCCCTATCAGCGTTTTTGTGGTGTTATAAAAACAATTGCCAAACAATTGAAGCTTTGAATCGAAATAAAAATCAAATGGAAATCGAACAAGAAGAAGAGGGACCTGGGTGTGCATGTACGTGTGAGTGTTGTTGTGTTTGTGCGCTACCTGGGAGAAAAGCGAAAAAATTGTAAATTTACAGCAAGAAATAAATTTCGTAACTGGCAAACAATAAATTCCTGAGACCCGAAGACTTGGGAGAATTTCTTTTTTCTCTTTTGGCGCAAGAAATGAAATTCAATAAAGTGGGCCAAAAGGGGGTGTGATTGGGGAGGGGCGCAGCTCGTAAATTTTCAACACTTCACCAGGCACCAGCTTTTCCCGCTTTACACTCTACTCCCCCGCTTTTCTGCCACCAGTCGCTGTCATAAAATGGCCAAAAAGTCAGAACCCTGAACCCAGAACCGAAAAGAGCAAAAAAGTAAGGGGCCTGGAAAAGCAACGGAAAATTCCTTTGCTCGCGAATAGGATGAGGCGTTGTGTTGATGTGTGAAATTCTGCTGAAAACAGAAGGTTCAAATGTCTCAATGCTCGATTTGTCAGCCGCCAATTAGCCAAATTAGGTTGAGAAAAAATCACTCCGCTTTATTAAACACAGACCAAGTCCGCAGCCACATCTACATCCACATCCGAATCCCAATCCAAACCCAACTCCAGATGGCCTCCAAAGCCAATCGCAAGCCCAAACACAATGCAAAAGCTGAAAGCGAAAAAAGAGCGAGAAACACGCAACTAATTTCGAAAATGGAAGCTCAACAAGGTCACCCACGGAATCGAAATCGGACTCTGATTTCGATTTTGATTGGGATTGGAAAACTGCACTCAGAACAAACATTTGGAACAATATTTATTAACCTTTAAAATCGAAATAGTTTTTTAATGCGAAAAACTTTAAATAGTATGTAAATAGTGGGGATGGTAATCTCCAGATAAAAAGGAAAATGAACATCGAAGCTAAATGAATAGATTCTAAACGATTTAGTTGTTCATTTTTGCAAACTTTTTTAATTGTTTAATCAGTGTTTTTCTAACTTAAGGTATTTATATTTTTTGATTTGTAAGTTTTAGGTATATTTAAATTCATGTGTGCTCGCCGATTTCTTTAGTCTCACCCTGAGTTTTCCAGTTTTTCCAGCAGCGCAGAACTTAAACGAACAGAACGGATCAGAATCATTTGTTTACGCCGCGTTCGATTAGTTTATGGCCGCTTTAATGAGGCCACTTTGTTTATTTTTGTCTTGGCTACAATTTTGCAAAATGGAAATCTCATTCAGACAATTATTTCGAACAGCCCAACACTTGCTTCTGGGCCCGTAACCGAGGCAATTCCGTATTGTTTGGATTGGCCTGGTGCACTCACACGGGTGCGGTCGCTTCCAAAAGTGATCTCGGATCTCGGTTCTTGCTTCTTGGATCTTGGCATGGGCATGTTTCAACAATTTTGTGCTTGCGGCGCGCTCCCACTTGTTCTCTACCGCGCCGCGTCGGCTATTTTTGGTTTGGGTACAAGGGGGGCAATATTATAAATGGACGGACAGGAGTGCTTTCTAGTGGGTGCCGGCTTCCTGTGCGTCATAGACAGTTGGACATGGAGGTCTTGGTAGGAAGGGTGCTGAGTCAGCTGGAACCTTGGATTGCACGCCAGTGTGGCATTCAATTGGAAATTGATTAAATGCGTGTGTATTACTGGGAGACGAAATATATCTTAAATATTAAAATATCCTAAATGGTTGCCTTTCTTTTAAACATCGAAAACTTATTTTTTTAATTTACTGCAAAAGTTTTTTTGTTATATTTCTTGTTTAAATCATTCAGATTTCATTTTTTAAGATAAAATACGATATAATTGTTGCTAAAAAATATAATTTTTTGTAAATATATAAAAATAATAAGATACTTTTGTTTAAACAGCTATTTTTGTTCAATATTACAATATACATATGTTAAATTTTTCCCAACTCCCTTTCATATCTACGCTTGAAATGGCACTGTAAAAATTGTGATAAGGAATCCTTATAAAAGAGCCACCCCTGAGATTCGTATTTAGATTTTCCCGAACTGAAGGCTTTCCGAAAGGACTCCAAATTGCCTGTTGACATAGGCCAGCCTAAGCAGCCCATCAGTTTCGCTAATCCGCGCTGGCAACTAAGCCGCTCATCGGCTAATCCCCAAAATCAACCTGAGCGAGGACCTCGGCCGGCGTTAGGCCCTTAATGACACCACAAAGCCCAGCTGTCATATTTGGAGAACCTGTTTTGGGCCAATCGAATAAAACTTTACGATTTCGAATCTGATTCAGCTCGTTGACATGGCCATTGTTGGTGGGTTTCCCGGATGCCGGTATCCGGACTCCCCGCAGGCCGTCCTCGCAGCATTTGTAAAATGTCTGCAAGGATTTTTCTGATTTCTCTGCCGTTCCCCTTCCCGCTCCCGCTCACAACTGTCAATGTCAGGAGATGCAGACTAGGCGCCGGCACCGGGCAAAATTCCAACTTATTACTTCCTGACAGCTGTCAAAAAATATGCAAACACCCCCAGCAACAACAGCAGCAAAGGCGACCACAGCCGAAGCTGGAAAAACTATTCGTCGAAATGTGCGCAGAATTATGTAAATCAAAGCGATTTGTAGCAGGCGAAAAGGCAAAAAATAAAAAGGGAAAAAGGAGTGGACAAGGTAGAACAGAAAAATTGACAGCGTCGGGAAATTCAAAATGTCGAGAGCAGAATGAGATGGCGAGATGGGGAGAAGCGTATGAAAATGGAATGGCTGCCAACGGAATGCTGGGAAAATTACATGTAAACAGCAGGAGGCCAACAATGCCTCCGCCCCGCTCTCTCGCTCTTCTTTATTTTTGCGAAATAACACACAAAAGGAGCGGGAGAGGAGGACGCACAAAAGACCTTAAGCCCACACTCGAGAGGGCGACGGGATATAGGCGATAATGATGCCGCAGCGCGTAGGATGGACCGCAAATGAACGAGCGAAAGGGAGGCAGGCAGGCAGGCAAGCAGTCAGGTCTCGAAATTTGTTAGGTTGACCCGACCTGGCCAGAACGCGTCCCGTCCCGCGGCGGAGTACCTGCTGCGAGCCCGCTTCAACAGGCTTCAAATACCAAACTCCGTGCCTCTCGCTCGCACTACGTGCCCGTTCTCCGCTTCAGCTGCATCGGCTGCCCCGTTTTGTCATTCCGGGATTAGTTAGGGAACCGAGCAAGAGAATTCCCCTTCTTTTCCCTCTCCGACATGCCTCATTTGGCCCCGACCGAAAGAAGTAAAAAATAACTCACCCGTTCATATTATAATTCGATTTCCTCCCCTGACAAAAAGCGGCTTATAGCCAGAAGAGTTCGATCTCAAGACAAAGGTATTAAGGCTGAGTTCGAATGGGCATTTGATGCCACCTCAGAGTTCTGGTTAGGGTAAATACCACTACGTTATTTCTGTGAGCTACAGACCTACATGGACTGTACTATAGTATAGAGATTTGTAGAATTCGAATTATGATATCATATTCATTAAGTTCTTGCAATTCAAAGTTGAGTAGCTAAAGTTAAATTCCCCATAGATGGTAACAGTTGTGTTTTAAACAATATGTCCTGACTCTGAGTCATCCTTTGTACGTAGGTAGAGTTCGGCTCTATTTTATGACTGTTTTGTAGCATACAAATTTGTTGGAATCCCACATTGTCTCGGTGCTCGCTCATGTGGCACGTCCTGGCCCCGACTTGGTGATTGTTGTTTACAGTAATTGCTGCACAATTGCTGATGTTGAGAGAAAAAAAGAGTCCTGTCCCGCTTCGCTCTACCCACTCGCGTCGAAGGAATATTCACGCAAAAGTCATAAAAAATATGCGAATGCTTTCTGTACTTCTCGCTGGCTTTTATTGTCGAACATTAAATTTATTATTTTTTATAGAATGTTTCACAACTGAATGCAAATTCAGAGTCCCCGTCCCTCAATATTTACGAGCACTTACATATTTTTTCAGTTCCGTTCCGGTCCGTTTTGGCTCTGCGACTGCTTCTTAATTGCATCTGCCAGCGTTGCACAAAGGGTTGCCCCAGAGTCCCTAGACGCGCCATAAAATCATGCTTCTGGGTTTTCCAGAAGCTGTAAAAACTAAGCGTAATGACAAATTTTGTTGCTTCTCCTTAATGGGGTTTGCGATGAACTCGGGTTCGGCTCTGAGACAGGCCTGGGCGAGATCTCTGGCGATCCATCAGTACGGGGATGCACTTGTCGCCGCATTTCACTCATCGCCCCGGACCCGGACTCCACTCGGCAGCAGCTGTCGCTATCGCTAATAAAATATCTCAGACTCTATAAATACTCTGACCATAATGTGTGCCACTTGAATATCGGCTCAGAAAGCCAGAGTCGCTGAAAGATTTCCTTTATCAGCGGGACGGAAGTGCTCAATGGCACCCCACAGAATCACGCGGCTACATAGGAACTTTTGACCGATATACTTTCTGTGTACGCATTCGCATTAGGAATGTATCTATATGCTATGGAATGGGCACGGGAGTGGAAACAAAAAGGAAAGCAAACTTTTAATGCCCCAAAATCTGGCACCTTAAAGCGGCTTACAGCCCAAAATTAGGCGACAGAGATAAGAGATAAAGCCGAGGAAACTGGAGACATCTGTCGGTCCACTAAAAAGGCAAACAGTAATAAAATTTTTGGCAGGACCTAGCAGTCTCCAGGACGTTTCGTCATTAGGAGCAAAGGCGATAAAAATAGCAAAACAACGTTTGCTTTATCACACGGAATGAGACGGGAAAACCAAAACAAAAACGCCACGGAGAGAGGACGCTGCTGCCGAGGATGAGAGCGAAGTAAATCTCGGAAAATGATTTTCATTTTATGCCGCAGCGCGACCGAATGAGGAAAACCCAACAACAAGCAGAGCACGGCACAGCGAGAGGAAGGAAAACAATAAAATAAAATTTAAGATACATTGGAGACCAAAACAAATAGGCAGCGAAATAGGAGAGATACAGAGATGGAAAGATACAAAGTAGGGAAAATGTCGCAGCTGTACCGAGCAGGATATCTCGGTGCCTCCGTCCCTGTTCCTCTTTTATGGCTCGACTTGAAGCACTTGAAGTAGTTTCGATGCGAAAAATAATTTACGTGGGAATGCTTAGGGCGGGGCGGGGTGCGAAGGGAAGGACAAGGAAAGGGACCGCCGGATGGCAGGGAGTGGATTCATCAAGCAGCCCCGATCTAGAGCTAGATAAGACCACCGACTAACCGTAATTGAGAAGAGTCTCTCCCTGTAGCTCCGTCTTGCTGCTCCGTCTGTGTTTATTTGATGGGAAATGAGCATTTCGTATTTCGTATTCCGTATTTCGTATTTCGTATAATCGTCCCGCGGCGCAAGAATCTCTTGGATACTCCACGCTAATGGAAATTTTATGATAGTTGCGATGACAATTTTTATGCAGCCGAAATAAAAGACAAGACGGGCCAAGCCCGGCAAAGTATCTTTTCGAGTCATGCATTAGAAGGCGCCTGCCTGCATGGGAGACGCAGATACACGCAGCTCGGATACGCACCAGCTCAGATACATTGGCGGGTTGCGGGTAGCAGGGCGACGACCAACGACCGCACATTTTTAGCACATTTTCAGGATATCGACTTACAATGCCCGAAGCAGCCGGGAGCGGCAGGACGAGGCGTCAGGTTACGGGACAGGGCCCAGTACCCTCGCTTTTTTAACGCACTCCTGTCCATATCGTATGTCCTGCGCCCACCCTCGTGGCGAGCCTAATGAAAGAACTTCTGGCCGACCAAAGGACCATCGCAACATGCGGGTGTCGTAAAGCAATAATAGTGGCCGAAACAGGTCTCGACCCTCTCGCTCTCGCCGTAGAAGCGGCACTCTGTCTCTCTCCTTCAGCTATCAATGTGTAAATGTTGAATGTTTTTATTTGATTAGCGCTCGCTACGTGCCGCATTCTCCCTTCTCACTCGAGCATCTTGTGTCTCGTGCATTTTCCTAGGAATTTTCTTTTTTTTTCTATATCTGAGCGGCTGACCTCCCCGTCCTCCCCGTCCATCATCAGCGCTTGGCTGCCAAGATTAATTGTGTAAGCGTAAATTTTTTAATTTCGTGGAAATAATGTTTGGGATTATATCCGTGGGGAAAGGGAGAACGGTTCGTTTCGTCTTGGAATTTCTCATTTCGTGTGAGAGGAGGCCCCAGGCAATTTGTTCGTGATTTGCCAGGGGAGCTTGCCCTTGCCTATTGGAAATGTTTGCTAATAAATCTGTTTCTCCTCTTCTCTCTCTTGCAGGTGAGTAACTGACGATTTGATGAGATTTTACACACTTTACGTGGTAAGTGTCTAAATGCTAGAGGGTGCTGGCCGAAGAAAATGGGAATGGGAGGCAGCTTAGATTTTCCAAAGTGAAAGTGGAGCCCTGCAGATATGAATGTGAATTAAATGCGGGGAGAGGACACATTTGTATATGTAGAATTGGGGAAATAATTAAATTCTTCCAAAGGAAGCTTCTCCCCATTCTCGGCCGTAAAAGTGAAAATCTTCATTGTGCTCTCTTGATGTGTGCCAAGGCTGATGCCGGAGCCAGGCTTGCAGTTAGACAACGGCAGCTTTGTCAGGTGCTGCTGCTGCTGCTGCTGCTGCTGCACCAGAACCTGAACAAGAACTCCGCAGTGGGTGTGTGCAGGGAATGGGAGGAGCACAAAAGATTTCCCCAGCCTCTGGAACCAGAAAACTTGTGCTGCCTTTCCGCCAGCTGGATTTTCCCCACAATGATTTACTCTAACTCTTTTGTCGCTTCCTGCCGCCTCGCCTGCGACTGTTGGGAAAACTTTTCGCCAACTATTTTCATGCACTTGGCTCCGCCGCTGCGGGGTAAACTTTTCCAGCTGAGATGGAATTCTTTCTTTCCTTCCATGCCCGACAGTTGTCATTTGATTGTTTTCATTTCATTTTCGGTCGGTTCGGTCATCAATAAGTGAAGGACATAATAACTTTTATCCCTGGCAGTTGGCAAAAACCTCCTTATGTACATACTTACATCCATATGTGTGTGGGTATCTGGGGCTCCGTTCGAGCATTTTAAATCCCTAGAAGCACTTGAAGTAGCGGACAACTTTTTCAGCGATTCGCCTCGCTTTTGCTTTTAATAAATTCAAGAACACAGCGCAGGCGGCTGCTTCCCCAGGAAGAGCGCAAGAAAAAAGTAATAAAATATTAATGAAATTCCAAACACTTGGTCGTGTGGAGAGACAGACGGCGCAGGCAGGCAGGAGCAGAACTCTCGGTTTGTCCTCCCTCCTTCCGCACCCTGCGATCACCTGGCTCTGGATGTGGCTGTGGATGGCACCTGGAGAGCCATTTTTTGTTCCCGTTGTTTGTGCTAACAAAGCACGCACCGAACCGGGGCAGTGGCGGGGGAAGATAGACCCTGTTGGGGGCCACTTCCGTTGGGCGTGCGGGGCAGGACTTTGCCATGTTTTCGCACCTTGAAGCGTTGTCTCCGATGCCCGGGAAAAGATGGATGGATAGACAGAGTGCGTAGCTACCAGCGCCAATCTACGGCTCCAGCTGCAGCCTCTCATCCACATATGCAAACCGATGAGAAATTTAATAGAATTTTCTCTGACAAACAAACAAATGCAACAATTTGTGGTTGAGTGGAAAAAACAAGCTGGCAGAGCTAAAATAAAATTGCAATTGAAACATGCGAGCTTACAAAGGCCACTAGCCACCGCCCCTCCCCCCATGTCAGCAATGAAGTTCTATGCCAAATTGAATTTGCTCGAAACTACAAAACACAAAAAAAAAAGAGAAAAAAAATAAAGAAAAAAAAACAAAAGACCCGAAAGAAAAAAAACCCAAGGGGGAGGAAGACGAAAAGTAGATGAAATTGATTTTAAAAAGCAAGCGCAGGAGGGGACAGGGGCAGGGGCAGGGGTAGGGGCAGGGGCAGGGGCAGTGGCACAACTGCTGCGGCGGCACGAAAAACAAATTAAAGTAAATTCCCCAATTTCATTTTGCGGCAACAAAGTAGAAAAAAGACGACCAACAAAACCCCGCAAACCCGGAAAAACAGAAGGAAACGCAGCAAGCTAAACAATTGCATTTCTTAGCTGAACAAAGCGCCAGGAGGCAGATGAAGGGCGTCCCGTGCGGGGGAATGGAACTTTTCCGAATGGGGCTTCCAGAGCGCAACGTCCTTGGAACGGCGAGCTGTAATGACAGGCGCGTAGATCGTCATAAGATAAACCAAATTCCATATCTAATCGCAAGTTGTGTCCCAAGCATTCGTATCTATTAGCATAAAAGTCAAGTCGCAGTCCCAACCTGCAGCCGAAGCTGCGACTTCTGAATCTGCTCCATAAACTACCCAAACTGCCAAACTAACTTTCGACTTTTACTTTGCCCGCCAAAGTGGGACTTTAATAAAGTGTGAAATACCCCTAGATGAAGTTTTAGTTTCGGCCCTGAAAATCGATCGGGTGGCGCGGTGCGGCAGCGGGGTCAGCTGCTGCGGCGTATTTCATAAATTTTTCAACGCCGAAAATGTTATTTATATTTCATGGCGAACAGAAAATAGAAAGAGCAAAATAAAAAGGCGAACGAAATAAAAGATGAAAACTTTGGCGCAGCACGAACGACTACAAATCGTGCGTACTGGCCAGCAGCAGCAGGAGAGGTGAGCTGGGAAATCGGGGAAAACTTTTACGCCGGCCCGGGGCCAAAGTCATCGTCGCCGAGCAGCGCTTTACGGCTTCGTTTATTACGTGTGAAAAGTGTGAAAAGAAGCGGCGCAAGCCCAGGGTCAGGGCGAGGCGACAATTCCTCCAGCATCCTCATCCCCATCATCGCCATCATCAAGTCGGTGCAGGACACGTGCTCAAATGGCCCGCAAGCTGTGCCCAAATGCGATTTAGTCGGAATACTTTGCGATTTCGATTTCGATTTCCACTCGAGGGGAAGGACGAACTGACGCCTACTGGAAACAGAGAGGGAGAGAGAGAGAGAGAGGCTCTCCCCAAGTTTCTAATTATTATTTCCATTGTGTAAATACATATAAATACCCGGCTTGCCACGCGACTTTGTCTGCCGACCACTTTCATAAATCATCGGCCTCGGCACGTGGCCCGTTCCAGCTGTTGGCCAGGCCGTGTGGGTGGACTGACACCTGCCCCGCTTCCTGGTGGAGCCGTCGACCTGGGCCAACAATTAGGGCTGACATGCAACTTTGTCTCGGATTCGGACTGAATCGGACTGCCAGGCCTGATAAATTTATAGCTACTGCTGTACGAATTTGTTCAACAACTTCAATTTAATTATACGAGTGAAACGAAACATTTAATTTGGCCCGAACACTTGGCCGCTGCTCCCCCTGCCGCGACGTGTGAGGTCTATAATTAGCGTCTGGTTTTGGCCTCCGAACGGTTCTCTGAGTGTTAATTGATCGAAAGCGCAAAGCGCTGTTCAATGAAAATGACAATTACCCGGCGGAGGCAGGGGCCTGGCTGGTCAGCGTGTGTGTGTGTGGTCACCAGCCGAGCGTATCGTCACTTTTGTCGATTTATTGATTTATGCAAATATTGACACATCAATTAATGTGTCAAAAAATCGCGCAAGCTTCCCACGCCCTCCGCCCTCTAATGCTAATTGAAATTTGCGGTCAGTCCCGACTCGGAGAATAGGTATACGGGGGTGCCACAGAAATCGCTTCCGCTAAATTTCACTTCAATTTCATTCCGCGATGCCACAGCCAATCCGCGGAAGTATTTTGCGCTGAATAAATCAGCGCTCAATCAGCGCTAAATCCGCTAAAGTGTAGTGCTGCCAACTCGTTTGATTTTGTTTTTCGAAGTCAGGGTCAGCGATGCCAACTCTTATAATTTTACGCGCCAAAAATTGAAATTTTTATTTTGTTTTTATTAGCTGTTTAAATTAATTAGCTATACATAAATAAATTTAAATATTTAAATTAAATTTTAAATTAATAAAACCCGTTGCTCTGCAATGATAAAATATAAAATAATGTTAAACGAACATTAGGGAAATTTGAATTTGAGAGGGCTGCCACCCTCAGCAGAAAAGTTCGAAAAGGTTTGCTAACATGCTAAAAAAATGAAATCACTCGAAGTGCTGTGGCACCGCGGAAATATTCGCGCGGAAATGGTTTCCGCGGAAAGCAAAATCCCTAGTGATTTCTGTGGCACCCCTGATAGAGTGCATGGTGGCTGATTGGGTTTCGGTTCCGTGGCTGTCCTGCGGTTTGCCCAAAAAGCCGCATGAGAAAATGGACTGCAAGGCCCATCTTAAAGATGTAAAGTGTATGGTTTCGTGTGCGTCATAATTTTTGAATTCCTTGGTAAAGATGCTGCGGGAAGAGGAGATTTCTTCGTTCCCAGAGAGACTTCCATCCCGCTTTTTGCCTATCGCTTTTCCACATAAACAAGTATCTTCATCGTAAAAAAAAAAAAAATAACAGGCCCACAATGGAAATGTCAACATAAAATGCGACAACAAAACAAAGCGCTACAGAACAAAGTGGAAAAAACGGGGAAATCTGTGCGGAAAATATGAAAATATCTTGGGCCTGTTTGCCCCCCTTGTTAGATCCGCACATATGTATCTGTGTGTGCAGAAGCCAATACATAAATAAGATAAATAAAAGTTAACATAGACAACACATCTGCAGGGGGTTAACGGAGAGAAGGAGGGGCTTGTGTGTGAAAATCAGCGCCACATAAATATATAAAACGAAATGAGACACTGCGAAGGGGAGCCAGCGAAAGATATTGTCAAATTTTAGTCGAATTTTATTTGCTTTCTTCTGTTTTCCTCCGTTTCCTCCATGGAGGTATTTGCCTTTGAGCTATAAAAATACGAGACACATGCAAATTATGACGAGCGAGCGAGCGTCCCCCTCGAGAGCAGTTCCTCAAGTGGGGCGAAATATAAATAAAATAGATTTATTTATTTTGACTGTAAAAACTTTATTGACTCGAAGAAGGAGGGGACAGATTGGGGAATCGATACACGCGGCAGGTGGGACCCAGGGACAAATTTTAATTACGTGCGGAACATAAGAAAGCCCCTATGGCTGTGGGCTGGGGATTCTAAGTAGGGCATTCAAATCAAAGCAGTTCCCAGAAAGCGCTTATTAACCCCAGCAACCGCTCTCTACCAGGAATCGTAATTTATTTTATTTTACAGAACATTATTTTACTGTGGGGCTTTGCCAGACTAATTGACTTGTCGGCTGGCCATAACAAGCGCCACCTGTATGCAGGAGGTACAGTGAGACCTCACACGAAAATATGCAAATTGGGCTGGGGAATGGGAGCAGGAATCATTTGAAGCACACGAAGCACTTGGCAGGGCCAAGGAACTAAGTTATGCCGCCTTGGAAGGCGAAGGGGGATAGCAAATCTTGTCGCATGGAAATAAAGAGCTGTCTCAGACTGGCAATTTAATAAACACAATGATCAGGACAGATACTGGGGGCCACTGATGAAGTTTCGTCCGCTGCGTGACAAAATGACATTTTGCTTCCAGCAAACGGGGAGGAGAGGACCAGACATGACCCACCCACTCGGCCGTTGACTTCCTCTTCCTGCCTGCACACTTCCCTCAGGTGGACGGGCGATGGAGCAACGAAGACCGAAGACCGAAGACCTCGGCCAACGATGATGGGGAAGCAAAGAAGAAGGTTGTTATTTTAAAATTTAAATTTCTGTATAAATACACGTGTGTGTGTGCCTCGAAATGTGCATAAGCATGCCCCAGAGTCGCCGTCTCCGCCGTCGTCGTCGACGTCATTAAAAGCCAAAAGGCAGCAACGTCGCCAGAGAAAAACTCACTTAAAATTTCAGCGCACGTGAAGGGAGGCACGTGAAGGGGAGACTCCCTCCGCGGGCTCGGTGTTTTCGGGACTCCGGGGTCTGCAAAGGAACGCGTGTGTTCTTATTATTTCTCTCCTGCTTTTGGGGCTCTTTCCAGTTGATGTTGCTGTTGCTTTTGCTTTTGCTAACGGTAAATGTAAGCGAGTTCCTTACCACCGGTGGGGTGTTTAAAATTAAATTTAAATACCACTCCTGTTGTCAATATATTCCGGTGCATTTTCTGAATTTTTTCTCTTAAGCAAATTGCTTGTAAAGTTTGTGTTCAGGGCAAAATCGATTCTGTGTCCGTCGAGATCGATAAAGTTGAGCTCTATTGTTCGATGATCGGTTTTGGGTCTTTACGCAACATCGGCTTTACGAGGTTTTCGGTTCTTTCCTGATGGGTTCACTGAACCTTTGTTTACGTTGAAAAATTCAAGTTTTCGTGGCATAACCTTAACCGTTTTCATGTTTTAATATTCGCAATGGTTTTTTTTGACACTGGAAGTTGTCATGAGTATCGGCGATCTTGACCTTTCTTTAGAGGAAAACGGCTCGAATTCCTTCAGTTTGGCGATATCTCTTCTGTGGGGATGACAGATGCCAGCTGGATTCCTTTGCTTGTCACGTACACATTTCTCTGCCTCATTCAGCCCTTAAATTATTTAAGCTCGGAGCGGAATCCTTGGCAATCCAAACGCCTCGCCTCCGCTTAAGCTCCTCCGCTAAAGAGCCTTTTAGCAGGGCTTTCGCCCTCCCCAGTATTCTGCAAACAATAAATCCATTGTGGCCAAAGTGAAATCAGGCTCAGCTCTCACTCGACAGCCACTTCATCCACCCTCCGCCTTCGCAGGGCGCGGAGCAAAAACAAACACTTGAGACGTCGCCGGCTAATGCAAGGCGAATGCCAAGGCTGCACAGTGAAATGTTAATCAAGCTGATTGAGTTGTCGAGGCCCCGGCAAACACACACACCCACTCCTCGGCACTTTCTCTCTCTCTCGAGCGAAATCCTAATTTTAGGCGCTAAAGGCTTTTCCCAGCACTCGTGCTGCAACGGGAAACAAAGAGGAAAACAGTCAGACAGACAGACAGTCGGAGAAAAGGGGGCGACAGAACACCGACTTTTATTAACATTTTCATTGAAGCATGAAAGCCAGCAAGGGAAAAGAAAACAGAAAGCGAAAGGTGCAAAAAACCCAGAAATAAATATGCGTTAACTTCTCATAGAGCCAACGAATAGAAGGGTGAAGGACTAGGGGCCACGGGCGTGAACGTTTCGTAAAACATGCAAATCCCCAAACAAACAATTTTAGCCAGGAAGAGCCTGCCGGAGGAAGGGCTGCCAGCGGGGGTTGCAAGTTGTCTTAAGTGGCATCCTGATGAGGGAGGTAGCATCTCCCGCCGTACGAAAAATGCGAAATGAAGATGCGCAGGAAAATCGATGCGATGACATAAAGATGAAAGCAAGGAGCTGCTCATTGAAGGGCTCCAAGGGCGTATTAGAGGGCGTGTGACCGTCGATTGTTTTTTTTTTTTAATAAAAAGAGAAAAACAAACGGTGGTGGGACACACAGATGGAGATACAATGAACCAGGGTGTATGCTGGGGGAATTCGGAAAACACCCTCAGATAAATAATCATGGCCAACTCAGGATTGTCAATACTCCAACAGCTCATCGATAAAAAGAATATAATCTAAATATTACCTTAATTTCTTAGCTTGTTTATTATCATATGTCAGTTGCATTTTCCTTTTCAACTTCTCTTTGTATGCAGGGTTTCTCGTTAGCTTTTCCGCATATTCTTTGGAGCTTAATAACAATAAGAAAGAGGTAATGGAGTTGTAGGTGTTGGAGGTGGAGGTGGAGGTGGCTATGTTACACGCAAACTTGCGGTTGCCTTATGACGATTTTCTTGGCTCCACCTTGACACGTGTGTGAGGGAAAGTTTTCTTATTCTTCTTCTCCTCAGGCTCGTCTCCGCGATGTGATTTTTTCAGGGGTTGCTGTGCCCCATACTAAACGCAGCATTAGTCTTTGGAAATAGCTTAGAGCGAAATTTACATTATTAAGCTTTCGGCCTGGCTGAGTGGTCTCGGTCCCTGTCCCGGTTCCTGGTCCTGTTTCCGTTCCTGTTTCGCTCTCATTCTTGCTGGGCTTTGCTTTTTCATTTCCGTCCTTAGCCGCCATTTTGGGTTTTCCTTGCGTTGTTAATGCTGCGTTATTACAACGCAATGTCAATATTTATTTTACTTCTTTTTTCTTGACAATTTACGTGCAAATGTTTGACGTCGGTCTTTGGCTCTGGGAAAGCACCAGGAGCGGGGCAACTGGAGTGGAAATTAAATAAAATTGGCAACCCTAAATAAGCTGTGAGGTCTTAATTGGGGCACGCTAATGGGCGGTACATTGGGTCACCAATGGATGGAGAGGGGCTGATCGATATCTCGATTTTTCTTACGATATCTGGCACCGTACTGTAGCGTAATTTCCCACCCACCGAGTGCTTTCACTTTCCGATCTTTCTCAAAAATAGTTAAGCACCAGCTGGTGAGGTAATCACCCTGCAATAGACCACAACGAGCCGCAGATTAGCGAGGCGTAGACGAGGAACCATCTCAGTTTAATTGTAGAAAGTGACTCCACACATACACAGGGCGGGAGAGATGAACAAAAGCAAACAATTAGCGATTTCTGTTGCCCTGCTCCACTCCCACTCCCATCGACTCTATTTGGTCCGAACAAAATATGATTTAGTTTGGCTTTTGAACTCTTCTCTTTCGGGCCATCAGCGAGCTCAAACTCTTTGCACAATAGACAATTTTGTCTTATTATTAAACCATCAGATGGAATCCGCAACCACACAAGAGACAGAGATACAGATAGCCTCGGGTGGAGACAGACTAATTAATCATTTGGTGGGGCAAACAAGAGACCACTCATGGATCGGCTTGGAGTGCTAGCAGCTTCTCCTTTTAAATGGAAATTAAATTGCTGTGGCAACTGCTGCTGCTGCTAGCTAACCGGGAAATGGGAAATGGGAAATGGCTTTGGCCTGAGCCTGGGCCTGGGCAAATTTATGCCCACTTGAGTCATTAATCCTCATAAACGCGACCCAGACACTCTCTAATCGAATCTAATGAAAATGAGCCGACGCATAGATAACTTGATTAGCCACGAACGCAGAGACCCAACATCGAAGATGGTGGCCCAACGGCCATTTTGCGCCACTTCGCAGAATCGAAGTACTCGCAGAGATATGGCCATTGCCGTCGAAATCGGAGTCCACAAATTATATTTGGATCCCGGTCTGCAAATAACTCAATCAATCTGCGGCAGCGCACTTAAACAAGCCATAAAACCGACTGAGAACAAAATAAACACCAGAAACACACCGATAACCGTCTACTCGTCCAAGGAAATGCTGCGCAAAATGCTGATTTTTATTTGTTTGTTCTACTCTTTGGCTTTTGTGGAACAAATCGCTGCGCCAGAGTGTGCGAGAGCGACGACTGAGTTTGGAAACAATTCGTCAAAAGTCCAAAAATCTGCGAGATATTAATCAGCGGCGCAAGCAGTGTGGCGTGGGGCACTCACATGTGGCAACTGTCCATGCCAAGAGCAATAATTTCATGGCGGCGGATTTCAAAGGCCCCGGGTCTTTAGCTCGGGGCCCCTGCTCCGTCGATTTGTGGCCTTTTTGTTTATAATTTAAATAAATCAGCAAAGGCGTCTTTGCAGCCCACGCAAGCGAACGAGGCTGGGCCAGGTCAGGGGGCGAGGAGACGACAGTGGGCGGAATCCGAGAGGGGCAGCCACTTGGAAACAATTAAAGACTTTTGACATTATTTTTGTTAATGGCCCTCGATATGTTGACAAGAATTTCGGCTGGCCGGAGTTGATCGCGGTCATTAACCATATTTAGAGGCAATAAAGTTGTCAATTCGCTGACACTCTTCGACTGGGACAGGTAGAGGATTGGACATGCTTTCGATGGTTTCTTCGATTGCTGCTTGCCCTGATAGCGATGATGATGGTGACGGTGATGATGATGATGGCCACGACAAGTGACCGACTCAGAGGGCCATGAAATGTGAGCAGGGAACGGGATCAAGATGGGCATGGAAATAGACATCGAATGGGTTGGAAATGAAGTTGTCATTTGGGTTATCGGAGCCAAGGCATCATCGCGGGCGTGTTTTGGGTTGAAGAACCTCTGAGGAGAGCGTGTGAACCGCCCGCCGACGGCTCCACTGGGATGCATATACATAAAGCTCCAAGCTACCCCCGGGCCAGCAATTCCATTTTCATTTCCAAATCGAAATCCAATTCAAGTTTGCAATCTCCAGCTGCCTGCCAACACCCACAATGCGGCAAATAAAATCAATTTACAGCATACGAAACAATTTTTCGATGGCTGGCCACCAGCCACCAGCCACCAGCCACCAGCAAAGCGAAAGAAAAACCCGAAAAATGAAATCATAACAATCGATTGCATAAAAGTCAAGCACTGCCTTTGCGAAAGTGAAATAGTCGGCGGCAAAAACCGAGAGTGCTCGTTACCGGGAAGCAATTAAGAGTCCGATTCCGAGTCCGAGTTCAAGCCGAGCCATTACCATTACCACAGTAAACAGTCGCCGCGGTGACAGTGAGGAGACAGTTCAAGGTCTCGAAGGGATCTGGGGAAGCTGCCAAATCAATGGCAATCAAATTGACAAAACGTCAGTGTAATAAAGCGTTGATAAACCGCAGCAAAAGAGAGACAGAAATATATGCGGAGGGCAATGAAAAGAAGGAATTGATTAGTCTGGGAAGGAGGAGCAGCAGGGGAAGACACGACAATCGGCAAAAACCACACAAAAAACAAAAAACCAAAGTGCACAACGCGCATGCGCAGCAGCAAAAGTGGTCGGACTGGAGTCGGGTTGGGCCAGCAAATTACCCACGACTCACGATCGAGGGAAAGCAGGCTGCGGGGTTTCGCGGCTTCGGTGCCTCGCTACGATGTGGCATTCAGACACGTTTGCCGCAGCAGCAGCAACAGCGCTTCCCGAGCAATTTACAATTTAATAGCGCGCCGCAAAATCGAACGATCGTCGAAAATGCCCTCGAAGATCCCAAAGAAGACGAATCACGCAGTAGACAAAAGATGCAGCCCCGATCGAAGAGAGTGCAGTATACAGAGATCAGATCGAAGCAGATACTACTGGTGGAAAGAGATGCGGGCTCAGAGGCTCAATGGCAGTGGTAAGAGATTGATAGGTGGCCAAAGAGTAATGGGTCGAATGTATACTAACGGAGAAAGTGGGGCCGCCTCCTAATGAAGGATCTTAAATGCAAAACCATTTCACAAAATCTTGGTATTAATTCTCGCTCTCCATCATAATTCAAATGGCTCAATGACGCGCCACTTGGGGAAGCCAACTCCAGAGCTTTGGGTCTCTCCTAATCCGGCGCGCCGGTCGAAGTAATTTTCGTTTCAACTACCGCTCGTTGAGCCTCCAATTGAGCTGACTCCGAGGTGGAGGCCCAGTCGCTGCGGTCAGCTAATATCAGCTCCGGCTTCGGACTCGATTCGTTCTGGACTCATCGTGCATTGTGCGCTTTGTGTGCCCTACGTTGACTTTTCATTTCCTTTTCTCATCAGTTGATTGTTGAAATTGTTGATGGTACTCGATGCAAGTTGCCGGGGCCATTGCCCATTGGAGCACGGCGATAGCCCACAGCAGCTTCTCTTGTCAAGATGCCGCATGCCGATGCCCAAGTTCAGGCTCCAGACTCCAGACTCCCGACTCCAGACTCCCAGAGCCGATGCAGTCCCAGCCGCAGATCGCAATACATTTTGTTGCGCTTATTTATGTGCGCGACCTTATAAGGCGAAATAGCCAAGAAGAAGGAGCAAATGCACCGGCCCGTGCTCCGTGATGGCTTTCTGCGAGCTGCTTTTGGCTACATTCGGCTCTAGACCTGCCATCCTGCCTGCCATCGATGCAGATACGGGCCTGCGCCTTTGGGCAAAGCAGCGTCTTTGGCTGCAAAACGATAGCTTTTTAGTGCTCATAATTTGTGTATTGCCATTTAGGCATGCGTAATTTTCAGCTCTGTTTTCGGCCAGATCGCCTAACTACAGCCAGACCGGTCCAGGTGCTGGAGCCAAGACCGACTGCATTCCATCGGAGCTGAAGGCAGAGCGAAAGCACTCACTTAACCCGCACTCGGGTTCCATATATCACCCACCCAATTTCGTCTATCCATTAACCATTATCCAGACCGGCAGCCGGAGATTTTGACAGCCAGCCGGGCTCTGCTAATGATTTAAACTGGCTCTTACTACCGGCTGACTGGCCACGCTGGCCAGGCTGGAGGCTAATGTTCTAATTAACCATATGCTACATCATTAACTGCAAGACCAGGCCGAACCTAGCTGGGCCTCGCCTCGCAACCGAACCAAAATTGCGAATCATTCTTCATGCTGTCAAAATGTCTGACAGCTAATCAGCAATAACTGTCATTTAGCAAATAGTTGCTCATATTTGCACTTAAGCAAATAACCGGGGTCTGGGACGCACACTCGGAGCTCCACTCACGGCTACTGACACTGACAGCGCCCATACACTGGATGGGTTGGGATGGGATGGGACTGGTAATGGGCGACGGACAACCTTAACCTGCAGACCAGACCTGGGCAGGTCCCTTCTCCTCGCACCCTGTGTCATCTTATGCGTCAGTCCCCTTGGCTACTCCTCTCGTAATATCTCATTGTAACACTTCCGCTAAAATCGCATCGTACATCGTTCGTCGTCGTCGTCGTCGTCATCGTCTAACTGTGACTCATGTCCATAACAGTCAATAAACATAAACATGGTTCGTACATCGAAGCCAAATGAATGATGGACATCGAGTGTCCATGCTGCCAGTGCCTTGGGTTCTCGATGCTGCAGCATGGCCAAAGAGCATCATTAGCCCAAAAATAGCCATCCGAATGAATGGACATGGGACAGCGGAAGGCTACGGTGCTGGAGCTGGTTGGGAGCTAGAGCTGACGAGCTTGCGAGCTGAAATCCAAACCCGAAGCTGTAGCTGTGCCCATTTCGTTGATTTCCTAGGAAATGAGCAGCTTAAATGTTTAGCCGAACGGTAAAGCGGTGTACATTTCCCAACCAAAGCCGGCCAGGAGCAGAGCGAGCGGGGCACAACTCCATAGCAGCCTGCCCGACTGCTGCTCTCTTCCCAGCCATTAACCTTGATGTTGTGCCAGCTAACACAAAAACTGCACATGGGGATCAGAGGCATCATCATCATCGTCAACGTGGCCATTCCACCCACCCGAGGTCCCTCCCCAATTCCGGGTCCCCAGTCCCAAGTTCCCAGTTCCCACTCCCCAATCCTCATGCAGCTCACGAAAACCACAAGTTTGGTGTGAGTAAGGGAGGTTGACGGTCGGTAGTTGGGAGTTGTGATATATGCGACGCATGCCAAGCTCTGCGAGGAGAGGTGGAGCCAAGAGTAACAAATAGTGATAGTGTTGGGGAAGAAGGCGAAAGGAAAGCAAAAGAAGATGCCAATGCAGAGACACATGTGCTGCGGCATCTTTCGGCGTCGGCCGTCCCCGTTCCGCATAGAACCTAATTCCTGGGCAGCCTCTCCCTTGCATCCTGCTGCATATCTGGCTTGGCAATCTCCATTCGGGAGGATGGGGCCCAAATGCGAACTCTGCCAGCCCTATCTCGCTTTATACATCGGGATGGTTCTTGGTTCTTGGCTGGAACTCAGGAGTCCACAGTCCGGGGTTCAGTCAGAGTCCATTGATGGCACACGACGCTGCGATGAGATGAGGTTGCCTGGCGATGCTTAAGTTGCGCCGCATGCGATTACCCAGCAGTTAGTCTGGTCTGGCGTTCAGGCAGTGCATCAGCATGCTAAGCTGCTGCTGCGGCACCTCATGCTCCGTCTCCGTCTCCCACTCCTGCTCCTGCTCCTGCTAAATTGCTGCTGTGCGCCAAATAGAATTTTAAACGTGGCTTTCACTCCCCGCCCGCTGTTGATTGACCTTAAAGCCTGAACCGGCGGTGTCGGAGAGTTAACTGTAGACTGAACCCCAGCGAGAGGAGCTCTCAGGTGGGGTTACGCCGTCTTTCTTCGGTGCCGCGCCTTAATTCGCTTACAGTCGCACACACATGCAATTACGCGACTCATATTTCACTTGATTGCTGGCCTGAGACCGCAATTGCACTGGCTGCGAGCTCGGAGCTGTGAGAGCTTGGAGCGGATCAGGATTTGCGTGCGTCTATGATGTGGGAAAGGCAATATTTTCATTGATGATTTCTCGTTCTCGCTGCGTTATCCGTGCGTGCGAACGCAGAGGGTGAAAGTGAGTGGTCTATGGTCTGGCAATTGACATAGTTTCTTATGGAGCTTGCAGCACGCCATTCAGGCCATCGCTTTCGCAAGCGTTACGCATCTTGCGTATTATATTGCCTTGGCAGAACCCACACAGAACCTCTTTTCGCCGCTTGGAACTATCCATCATCCGTGATAATTAATCGTTGAGTCGCGATTAGAGCAAATCAAGCATTTCCGTCAGACAGCCCCCACCGACGAGTACCATTATTATTTGAATATTTTCATTATTATTCGCCATCAGTATTTAAAATGTCAAAAGTATTATTCCCGCCCGAGCAAAAGAAACAAACGGAAAATGAAATATGCAGCGTATGTTTTATGATTGATCGCTGTGAGAAGAAGGGTTAAACTATAACACATGGGAGCAGTTCCCTGTGGAAGGGTGCCATGGCTAGGCACATGTGCTGCCCTGCAAGCTGTGTGTGTGTGATCGATGATGGCATCAAAGTGAGGTTGCATTTTCCGGAGTTTTGCGGGCGAAGCATTCCGCCGATGATGATATTGTGCTGCATTTTTGCGCCTGACTTGAGATTGGCTTAATAAAAAATTAATTTCAACCCAAAAAGAAGTAAGCAGCGCTGGAATTGTGAAAGAAGCGTCGCATAATTTTTGATGTATGCCTTATGAGTACAGTTAATTAACACCCCGATTCCGATCCCAATCCCAATGCATCCCATCGCCATCGCTTGCTCATGCCAACTGTGTCGAACACATTGTAAGCTGTCAGAAAATGACAGATCGTTTTGTGGCCCTGTCCCAATGCCAATCCCAGCTTGGAGCCCGAAGAGAACCTTTGACGGTGGCCGCTGTAACCCGCTTTAACCCGATAAAGTATTCGGGAATCGCTGACAGCCCTGGAGAGGCTGAGGTTCCTGGCCTTGACTTGAGAGCGTTTGTGCGTAAAGTTTAATTAAAAAATTCCTTGCTATGCATAAATTTGGCTCTTTGTTTTATGCCGGCGGCGGGGATGCAATAAAAATGTCATCATGTCCTTCGTCCTTTCACTCACATACACAAACACTATTTCCAGCATTATTTTATAATAATAACGGAGCGAAACGGAACCCAGTCCGAGAGCGAGCCTTGGAAGAGTACAAAGGAAGACGGGACACCCATACAAGTATAAATTAAATTTAAAAGACTTTCCTTACTCGCTTTTCCCTCGTTCTCGTTCTCGGTCCCATTCTCATTTCCATTCTCATTGCTTTTGCCTTATGCCTTGTCATGCTTAATTGCTTTGTTAATTAAATGTGTTAAGGCTGGAGAAAAAAGGATATTAAGGCGCGTAAGTCTGAAAGGGACATTAAGTTGACAACAACACAACTGCGGAGGATACTAATATGAAATACATTTCCCCTCTACCACCCTCTACCACCCTCTCCCTCTCTCCTATCCTTTTTGTGGCCGTGTGTCCCGTAAATTATCCCATAATGGCTGGTAAAACAGTCGTCAGTTCTGCCACGGGTGGAGGTAAAAGCCTGAAATTGGGTGTTAAGTCCATGCAAATGAGCAACTGATATGGCAGATGAATGGAGCGCCAGTGAACAGATGGACCATGGCCAATTAGCAATTAGGATCTGGGGACGCTCACTTATCCAGCTGCACCATCGCATCGCCTCTTGCACAATCGCCTTGCGCAATCCCAGTGATTTCGCAGTACCACGCAGCAGTTTTTCCATTTTTGAGCTAGAGCTTTTCCAAGCTAAGAAAACTATCAAGACACTGCACCCACAAGGCAGCTGACTGTCATGTGTGCAGTCCAGAAACCAGTAGGAGCAAGAGCTGTGGCAGCAGAGGGCGGTCGGAACCGAGCGATGTGGCGTGCCAAAAGTGCATAATAGAAGGTAAATATCAAGTTGGGCTGGGCTGGGCTGGGCTTAGGCGACGGTAGAGCCACTACATGGGGCAACTTAATTAGGCATGCGCGGTGGCGCAGGCGCCACACTTGTGAGCCCGAGAAATGTTAATTTTGAGAATTGTGCAAAATGCTTAGCCGACTGCTGGACAGCTGAGTGACAGTTGCTGATGAGTAGCAGGGAAAACACATGTCTTACTTTAGGGAAACCGACAAAAACTATGCAAAAGATAGATCAGCAATCTGCGGAAAGTATTTGGACAGCGGCGGGAAAATCAGCCAAGCGGAAGGGAGCAAAAGCACATGCAAACCCAGGACAGATGATGAATTGGCAAAATTAAGCAGCAGAGTGGCTGCAGGAGCAGCAGCTCCCACTCCACACACCTTAACGATATGTTAATGGAGTAGATAGCTACTGCGATGACTAATTCGCATCCCGAAACTAAGACAGCACACATCAGGGGAAAAGCAGCTGCCCCACCCGCCATGGACGGAACGAGGGGCGGAGCCGAAACATGTTGCAAATTCTCAAACGTCAGCGGCATAACTCATTATTTAATGTCAAATCTGGTCGATGGTCGGAGCAGGGCTGGGCCGAGAACGAATAGTCGTCGTTAAATGTCAACAGTTTTGCAGCTCGAAAGTCAGAGACAGCAAATCGATGCGCCAAGCTGGCTGCCAACTACTTACTTCTTGCAACTCGCTCCCCAGGAGCCCCCGCATTCAAAGCGGACTCACCCTCTTAATGACATTTACACGCATGCAAACACACATAAATCATTTGCGTTTGTCAGTTCTGACAGCCACGAAAAAGGCAGAGGAGCCGAGGAACACGGATCCGGGGAAATGTGTGGAATATATTCTTTATTTCATTTTTTGTTTGGCTCGATGAATTTACGTTACAAAAGATGGCAGCAGTGGCGTGGGACAGACAGGATAATCCGGGGATTGAGTGCAGACAATCGATTCGCATTGGTTAATCAGTCAAACTCATATTCATTTCGCTGTGCCCTCTCTCTTGGTCGTTGGTCGGTGGTATCCGTTTCTGCTCTGCTCCGCTACGGCTCGATTTCAAGACTGGGGCTGAGAGGGGTTCCGAATGCATTGGCCACGGCTTGTACGGACAGTTCTTGGAACGCCGTCTCGGGGAGGAGATCTGCGTCTGCCTTTAATTGTGCTTTGATTTGATTTCAACTTCGTAGCAGCTCATTTCACACGCCATATAAACAGATTTGGGCCATAACCATAACTATAAACTAACAACAGGCCCAGCTGGTGCCTAAATGGGTCATGTGCCAAAACCCAAGACACTATTAGAGGCCCCAAATAAATGGCGTCGTGTCGTGTTTGCCTGCCTACACATACATATATCATCGTGTGAGGCCTAATTTATGGAATGTCATGGATATATTCAACTTCAAAATGAGGCTACAAGAACGCCAACAAACTATCGGGGGAGCTAGGAGGAGCCGGGCACCGCACTAATGCTAATCCCCGCCGACCTCACCTGCTGAATATGTTCGAATGGGTTTCCCCTTTTCGGGTTTAGCGCAAACCGCAATCCATCCCTGGGGAGGAGTTGGGCGGAAAGGGGTGGCGAGCAATGGAAAATTGAAAAAGAAATCCAATTCTAAATGCTCGGCCGCAAATGCCGGGGATTATGTTGGGCTTCCGTTCGGTCCGATCTCCGGCCAGGCAACCCGTAATGCCATTAGCCACAACTGTCGACGCCACATGTCTTCATAATTAAACAAATGCAGTTGCCATTGGAAATACCTTACAAATTTCGGTGATTACTACTGAACAGTGGTCGGAGGAGTCGGAAGGATCGAGGACTTCATGGGTCGGAAGACTCAATAAAAAGTAATTAATTGCGATTTTTTTGGCAGTGAAGAGATTTGCGGCAGAGGGCGATCGCCATATGGTTGCAACGTTCACACCCCATGTAGTGTATAGTGTTGTGGCATCAACCCTTGGACAATGCTGTGAATGCTTTTGGCGTTGACAAATAATGTCGTTTTTATGAACGTTTGAACGAGGGAGGGAGGGAGACGAGCTGTTCATAGGGCCAGCAGCTCGAGTCCCGTTATTGGCGTTGATAATGCAATTTAGATGCCCGTGGGTCTAATGACCTGTGGCCGAGCGGGAAGCCGAGGATGTGCAGAGAGAGGAAGCAGCTGAAGCTTGGCATGACAATTTAATATTGTTGTCGTCATCGCCGGCTTAATGACTTTTTGCCCCGTCAACCGCGTATGACTCTATACACTTGTATTTCTTTTTGGCAACTCCGCTTTGTTGTTGACCATTTAATGCCTCATAAACTTTTAATTTAACAAAAACGTCGTTACTTCGGCCCTCCATTGTTGTTATTCTTGCATTTTGTTATTGGCTTTATTGCGCAGCTTCCTCTGGTTGCCTTTTTGTGTGTCGTTCTTCCCTGCCATCCACCCATTCCATTCCCTTCTTTTGGGCTGACAGCTGAGCGAGCTGTCAAAATGACAGTTGTTGAGGTAATTTCGCCTTCGCTGACTTCCAGCGATGAAACTTTAATGGATTCTTTTTGGAATAAATTATATTTTGATATGTGTATGTATTTTACGAGCGAGTTTATGCTAATCAAATGTTTTTCTCTTTTATTTTCAGGTATGTAAAAGAAACCGAATCCCAGCCGCTGAAATAGACTTGTGAGTAACATGGGAACTTCATCCCATCATCCCCTCTGATTTTTTCGGAAATCTTTGAAATAATTTTGAGCAAAACTGCATTAAAAGTGTCTCTCATCCGAAATCCAATTCCCAAAAAAGAGCGGCAATAAATTGTCAAAATATTTACACTGGCTCTCACATGCTCGAAGCAGGGATTGGGAGATGAAACAAAGATCTGTGGCAATACGACCCCAGGCTAATCCCCTCCAGACTCATATCCTCCAAGGGCATGTATAGCATCGATAGTTATCGCCAGACAATTGATGGCGGGAATGAGCGAATGAATTGACAAAACGAGACAAAAGTGGCGGCCACTAAAAATAGACAAAAGATGACGACAGGAATGGGGGAACTACTGCCAGCGAGGGCAGACACAATGAATGAATTAGTCAGTTATAGCACGTTTTATTCTACGAGGAATAGGGATGATTGGGGACGAACTTATGGGAGTGTGTGGGGTCCCCGGACTGCGGCTGCACTTCGATATTAATAAAAGTTGGCAGCGCATAAGTATTGCAATTAATAATCATTTACGAATGCAGCCTCAGTCATGTCGGGCAGAATACGAACGGAGTATTTTCGGTACCCGACTAATCCCCGTTGAGGTTGCCCTGATGGATGCGACGTTTGCCGGCAAACAGCTCTATTTCCACCAGAAAGGATTAGCACGGGATACAAATTTATGTGGGACCGGGACTCGAGACTCGGGATTCGGGGCTTGGCCAAAACAAATGACCCAAAAATAATGTTCGAGGACGGAAGTCGCTGGGCAAGACAAACTATCGGCGATTAGCTAAGCAAAGTAGTGGCATTAATATTGTGACTGGCACTGTCTCCTTTCGTACTGTCTACGAATACAAGTATGTTGGAAGGGGAGCGGCAGAAGCCTCTGAACGAATTTCCGATATTCTCGTTCTATGTCGTGGAAGATAATCAGACATCGCATATGTTTCACTCGGCTGCTTCCTCATTTCACGAAAACAACACAAATTATGGGTTAGTCTCCAAATACTCCGCTCCTCGCTTTAGGCCATGCTGGATACATAAAATTCAGACAGGCTGAGAGAGAGAGAGAGACACGAGAAATTTTTGCGGCAAGCCCTGGCCCAAAAGACACAAAGCCCGGCCAGTCTTCATGAATGAAACAATAGGCCAGACCAGGCCAAAGACAATGACGGAGTTGCCCTTTTCCTGCCTGAATGTGCCTGGCTATTCCTCGGTTCATCCGCATTTCAAGTGCCCAGTTGGCTTTCGTTCCTTTCGGCCGGCCGTCTGTGCGTCCATCCGTTTGGCCGTCCACTTAGAAGTTGTTTTTCTCTCTCCGTGTTGTTTCGTTTGCTGTATATTTTTCGGTAGCCGCAGGAAAAAGTGCATAACATGCCCCTCCGCAGGCGGGGAGCTGGTCCAAGGGGAGCTACTTTGCTTATGCACTTAAATTTTTTACTGCCTTCGGGAGCGGCGGCGGCAGAGAGGAGACAGCAGATACAAACTACTTTCAATTTGTAATTTGTGGCTACGGCTGCCAGAGGGCTACCCGAGAGTCGGGGGGCTGAGAGCTGTCGGAGAGCCCTGCTAGGTGTTAAGGACTCGCTATTTCGGGCGGTGCCATTTTTTGCCTGGCTTCTGCTGCGGTAGCAAAATTGAAAAATGGAAAATACTAATGAGTTTAGTGTCGTTAAGTGCACAAAATCGGGGAGGAAGGAGTGCCTGGGACTACCATGACGTAAATGGATGGGGGTGCCATCGGTTTTGAGGTCCCATGATTAACGGCCGCTGCTTGTCGAGACAAAGAAATTCCACATCGGTTCGGCTACTCTACTGAGGAGAGAAATGTAGGAAAAAGCCAGGAAACTAAAGAAAGAGACTAGGAGAATCCGTTTGGAATGCACTTGTAAGCAAAGTTTATGTCGGGGGATTGTTTAGAAGTTGAAAGAGGAAATTTGTTGGGGAAGTGGTCTGAGGGAAATTACTTAAAAAAGCATTAGGGCCGAATACTTTGGACCCTATATCGAATCGATAAGCCCCACCACGAGACCCAGACGCAGACGCAGACGCTGGTGCCCCGGGAGAAATTCAGTGTTCATTGGCTGCCTAATGAAATATGCATGGGCGGCACGCCCCCTTCGGCTCGATAAATCAAAATACAATGCATATTAAGTGCGAACAACGAAATGGATCGGGCGAGGCCTTGACCTATGACCAGAGCCTCGAGGAGCTGGGAGGCCGGGCCGAGGTCGGTCGCCTTGCTTTATGGATTTTAATTAATTTGCAAGGCAATTCCACTTCCAGGGCGCAACTTTAGCTCTAGTAATAAGAAATTCAATTTCCGCTGCCTCGTAATTATTTTCTTTCAATTTCAAAACAGACGCCGCATGAATTATGGCCCTCAGCCATGGAGGCGGCAGCAGCCCCGGCTGGCCAAGTCAGTCCAAGTCCACCCACGCTGCAGAGTTGGTAACTGGGATTGGGCCGCCGCTCGGATTATGCAGCTGCATAATTAGTGCGAAAGGGGAAAAAAGCCATGAGACGCGGGAGTGGGAGTGCGATGTGCAGCGCAAATAGTTTTTGGGGCAGCAAAAAGAGACCACCAGACAAAGGAGAGGCAGAAAAAATCCAATGGGAAAAAGGGAGAACGGAGCTCGTGCAAGGCTCCAAGTCGGAGGAGATCCAAACTAAACGACGGCGACTGTTGCGTGCATTGAATTTAAAATTAGCCGAGATGGGACGGCGGGCGCTGTGGGGAAGAACATCCAGTCAACGTCAGGTTATGCCCGCAGTGATGAAGTTCGCGAATCCCGACATGAACAGGGTCTTGACAAGCCACTCTCCATATTACTCCTGTCTGGGTCTTCCTCCTCCGTTAAATCTCAGTCTGTCTCTGACCACGGAAGGCGCTCCGAATCAAGGCTCTTCGAAAAATTATGTGCTTTGCATGGCGGATTCAGGGAGGACTTTAGAAGGTTTTACTAGGCAGAGGGACCCGATCTCTGGCCTGTCTTTATTTTATGCGAATTTAAAGACGATAGGAAATAGCAGTGTTAGACCAAGAGCCAGGAGATGGAAAGCCGCAGAGTGATTGGAAGATTTGTGGGAAATCTTTTCAAGAATTCCCTTTCGAATCGCACTTGACACAGTGGCCTCGTCTTCTCGCTGTGCCGCTTCCTTTCCCGCTTAATTGCTGGAAATTAATTATTTATTCAAATCGCCAGTCGCGACTTTCGCAAATACTTACAGCCTGGGACAGGGTTTTCGGTCCGCGGTCCATGGTGCGCCGTCTTCGTTACAGCCTCGCCGGCAATTTGCGGTGCTTCGAAGCATTTGATAACGTGTTTCTTCTACCACTCCGCTCCGTCTCCGTTTCCGTCTCCGTCTCCGACTTCATCTCCGTCTCCCTTCGGTCGTGTGCTCACGCACATGCAGAGATTTGAATGTTCTGCGATTTTTTGCGTGTGCTGCGGGCATTTCTCAGGCCAGGAGCACACGCAAGGAACCACAGACCCAAAGGGAGAGGAGATGTGAGGCGGCAAAGGAGCTCCGATGGGCAAAGGAATCTCTGTACTGCGCTGTGCCTTTTGCTAATGTCGCATGTCAGCGATGTCATGTTGACCACTTTTTCCGCAGTCGCTTTGCCTCTTGGCGTGGGCGTTGTCGTTGATGAGCGAAAATTGCTTGTTTAGCCTTTGCCTAGTTGCACCGAGGGACGTGTCTCCTCCCTTGTGGCATGCCGCAGCTTGTTTGCTTTAATTGCGACATCCACGGGGAGAGTAGGTCCCATACACACTGTCACAATTTACTTTTGGCCTGCGTAGGTGTTCGTAGGATTCGTAGGATCAACGACTGCGCTTGCGTGTACCCGTGCTGCACCCAACGACAGTGCCACATGCAGCAGAAGCATCGTCTTCCTTCTCTGCAGCCTGCAATTTTAATTTTCGAGGTGCGGTGTTTGCATCGAATTGAGCAATTTATATGAGAGGCGAGTATCAACACAAAAATGAAATGAAATAACACTTTATTAACGAGAGGGAGCCACTTACGTGGGCTTTATCGCAGTACAAAAACAAAACGATCCGGCAGGGGCTTAATGAGCTCCTGCGGCGGGGTCAAGGGGATGTGGCGTGAGAGATGGCGAGAGACGAGGCAGTCATAAGTAAGGCCTTTAGCCGATCGCTTGCCTCTGATGCAACCCGAGTCCCACACACACAGTCCAATCCCTTTTTGCTGGCTCGGAAGCGTAATCAAGGAGGCCCACCACAATCCACCAAGCAGGAGAGCGAAAAGAACGCAGCTTTTCCCAAAAAAAAATTGGCCAGAAATAAAGCCCTGGCACCACCATCTCGAATGGGGAGCCAAGGAATCCCGGCGAAGCTTCGAATGGCTCGGAGACTGGCTGAATGGCTGGCTTACTGGCTGGTTGGCTTATTGGCCTGGTCTGGTCCATAGATGGAGGCTTTCATCCGCTTGCCGCTTTTGGAGGCGGCCAAACAGCAGAATGGCAAAAATGGTAAAATTGTTAGAGCCCCTCTCCGCTTTCCGCTGTGGCTCTGGCTGTGGGGAAACGGGTTAGTTCCTTGGGTTTTGTAATTTAACAAGCAAACAGATTGTAATCGATTGTGGCCATCATTGCTGTTGTTGCTCTTGCTCCTGCTGCTGCTGCTGTCAGAGGGAAACCGTTAGCCCGAGTCTGCGTCGCGACGGCCCACGCTTTTCACATATTAGCCCGGAATTGTAATAGATTTCGCTTAATTTATTATAAACAGCGGCCGCAGCTCGGAGAGTTCCCAACGGCTTATACAATATCGCAAATATTTTTCACCCAGATCCCATTAGCCTGTCGTCCCATAATTCTCGCTTATAACTTTACCCTTTCTCCGACTCGCATCCTCCTCCTCGTCCACCCACGTGACGCCTTCGAGAGGACGTTAATAGCTTCCAGCGCACAAATCGCTCAGTACGACCAGAGTGTTGAGGTTGTCTCAACGCGAGTCCGAGTGCTGGGTATTTATTTTAATTTCCACGCGAGATAGAGGCCTCTGAAAAAAGCGAAATTAAATTTTTCTAGCTCCGAATGTCGTTCAACCCTGGCTCTTTGTGTGCTTCGCTTGGCTTGGTACGTGCCTGGAAAGATTGCGCAGATGGGAGTGCGGTATTTATCCACGCATCGAATCCATGCCGACTTGCTTTTTATGGGTCTAAACACGGCCGCGTACATTGGCCATAAAATGACCCGAGGTTTCAATTTTAATGACAAGTCACTTACACACCGTTGCTGTTCGAGCTCTAATTGGTCTGGGGTAGCAGTTTGAGTGTGCGATCGCAGGCCTTACCTAGGAGATGTGCCTTTTGAAGGTTTTATCTATCGGCTTTATATATATTTATCGATCGCTGGATGGGCCACAGGAATCCAGCGCCCACTCTCGCATGCTCTCACATGCGTGTCTCCCCATTGTAGTCGGCGAGTGGGTGTTTCCAGGAGACCGGAAAACGGGACTGCGATGGGGACTGAGATTGGCCTTAGTGCTGGGATTGAGGGCGATGTGCGTGCCTACGAGCAAAGGATTTCTGGAGGTCCGCGCCTATCGATAGCAAAATAACACATTGGCATTGTGTTGCCTCGGCATCGAATGGGGAAACCAAAGTTGAAGTTGTGGGTGGATACAGCCCATACATGCCCCACAAAAACTATGAAAATGGAAACCCGACAGGGAAAACGACAGGGCTCCAGGTTGGCTCGGCGACAGCGCGTACCAAGCTCCTGGAGCAACCGCCTCGTCCCATTAGGGAGTTCGGTGGGGATTGCGTGTCCGCCTGCAACAGCAGAGCAAGCTACTTTTACTATCACTGTATCCGCCGCACTATCTTGAGGCATTATCTATCCGTGTTCGGGATGTGGGCGCAACTGGAGTAATGAAGTTGACTCAACCCAACTCCACTCAACTCCACTCTCTCGGCCTCTAATGGTGTTTTAATGTGTTTGTGCGGATTTGCAATTTGATGCAAGTTGCGCAGTCTGCAAACTGCCACAAAAGCTGTTTGTTGGACAAAATAATTGGCACGCCAAATTGGGCAATTGCCCGTCCCAGTGGGTGTGCGTAATGGGCGCTAGTGGATTGGATAACTGGCTAAGGGTTAAACTCCACAGCACCCCCAACCACACACGGCTCTGTATTCGTAGAAGAAATATGATTTGAGGTTGCGAGAGTAATTGGGACTCGAGTCCCGGGCGAGGGACTTTATCGATTCCCAAATGAGACTCTGCAGCTGTCCCGCTAAGTAATGCAAGCGTATACCAAGGAGGAAGGATTCCCCGTACAGATTCCAGATACAGCCCAAGACGGGTATGTAATCAATGTAACTACAACTTGTTTGACAGCTCTTAGCATAAATACTCGACAACGGCAGCGGCTGGAATCGGGCCTAGTCCTGCTCTCGGCGGAGTTGACAGTCGCAAGGTGTACGGCGGGACAGGCGAGCGACATAAAACACAAAGGAAGCTGAGGAAGATTCTGAACCACTCCACACTAGCTCCTATGCCTGCAGCCCCTCCACGCAAAGCTTGAAATCAATACGAGGAGGAACATTTCTTACTTTGGCACATTTAACGAGTGTTTTGCGCAAACTTGAGAGATGCTCGACAGATGCGATAGACACAAAGATACACAGGTACAATTGTATCGTCGCGGTCCGGACCAGCCCAACGTCATCATCGTCGTCCACGTTATGATTATCATGACTTTTATTCCGTCGCAGCTCTCGACTTGATGGGCAACTTTTGCCAGTCTGGGAATACTGACAAGTGTCTCGCCCTCCTCCTTTACTGGGACTGAGACTGATGCTGGGATTGGCATTGGCACTGGGACCTGGTCCTAGGCCACATCCCTTTGATCTTTTGTCTTTAGCAATTACAATTATATTTTATTTGCTCGAGTTGACACTGGAGAGGAAAGTTTACCTTGTGGCTGGCTGGGCGCTGTTTTGAAAATCAATTACCAATGGTGCTCATAACTGGGCAGCTTCTCCTTCGGCATTATGTCAATAATTTATTTGCTCCATCGCCAAACGACGCTCCCTCCGATTCGGTGTGCGGAGCACGTTCGCTGGCCAGGACACATGTTCTAGCAGGAATTCACATTGGTAATGACATCAATTCTCCAGCGACTATAGCGAGCGCTTGAAATGCATTTTGCAAATGCTTTAGGGCAATTTGTTCGCTGTTGGAAACGGTCGCAGTGGTCAAATCTTAGGGGTCTGCCCAGAACCTGACTTGACTTTCTTAGAAGATTTAGTAATATAGTTATATAAATAAATAAAGATATATAAATATCCTGGAAATGAAATATCAGAGTAAAGCCCTATCTTTAGCACTTTGTGGCTAATCAAGGACATCTATGTATAACTGATAGGTCGCTGCTCTTCGCAAATGGTAATCCAACAATTAGGGCGTTAGGTCCCTTATTGTTTTAATACAGTTAAATGTACTGGTTCTACTATTCCTCTTATTCGAAATCATTAAATTCTAAATATAAGTTCAGTTAAGATGCAGTATTAACATGGCCTACAAATTGCTTGTAACGTTTTGGGGGTCAGTAAATTATGCCTTTTTTGCGGAATGAAAGCTAAAGACGAAGCTAAAAAATCGCTTTAAAGAAGTTGCTGTGAATGTTAAAATATAGTGGCCAGTAAAGAATATATAAACGTCGTGACAAATATCGCGCGCATATATGTACATGTGCAGCAATACCATATCTCACATCCTTTCTGAGCAGTGGGAGGAGCAGGTGTTGCGTAAACCAGGCAAAGGAATTCCTCAAGTACCCCGGCGACTTCTCAGAGGGGGCGGTGCGAAAAGTATGCTCTTGTTACGTCTCCCTGCTCCACACTTTTGAGTTGTGCCATTTTTCTTTTCTTTTTTTTCAATTTTGCCGTTGCATACTTTGCCGCAACAATTGTTGCCATTTTGTTGCAACAAAGTCGTTTGCCATTTGGGCAGCACACAACACACTACACACTACACACACATATGCGACAGAGTAACAAATATGCAGCAGATCATTCTATTGCTAAGGCCATTTAGGAAATACCATTGGCAAGTGCCCAGAAGAAAGTGGCACGGACTTGTATCGCCAATGCATTTTCCGCTGACTGCGCTGCGGCATGAAATATATATTTAATTAAACAAATGAATTCCTTCATAAATAAATTCAAAATTGCTTTGGTCATCTGACCTTTTGACCAAGGCGCATCTCTCTGTCTCTTTTCCTGGCCGCAATTTTCCATAGGAAACCAGAAGGTATGCTGTTGTCGAGTGTCTCGAGTATGTAGTACCCTGTACTCCAAAAAAACTCACTATTTTTCCAGAGATATCGCATTACATATTTGCAGTGCCTTTGAGAGCTATATGTTATCTATGTTCTTGTTTTTGTTTCACGCCGATCAGAATATATTCCTTAAAAAATAATATACATCGCAATGACTCTAGTATTCCCTTTGTACACTCTATGGGTACCGGGTATTTACATTTTTCCTACTCGAAAAAGAAAGAAGAGAAAAACTGGCCAAGAATCAAAAATCCGGTTTGCTGTCTACCACAACGCCTCTGTCCCCGCGCAGTCCCCTCCGTCACTCCGATGCGACTGGCTGACTATAAGCTTCAATATCCATAAATGTCGAATGTGTTGCCATTGCTGTTGTTTCTCCTTCGACTGGGAATGGATCAGAGGAGGGGGACTGCGACTGGGACATGGGACTGGGGCCGGGACTGTGACGGCGACTGGGCCTGGGTCTGGGCCTGGTCATGACTTTGGTTCTCTCGGGCCGGCTTTGTCCGGTCGTTGGTGCTGCTTTTGGGTCTTCTGCCTGTTCTTCTTGTCTTGTTTTCTGTTTTGTGTTCTGCTCGGTTCTTGAAGATTTTTATCGGTTTCCACTTAAGTGATTGTCAGTCAGTCATTGGCCATCCTTCGGTTACTAGTCGATGGACAGCCGATTACTGTTTTTTTTTTTTTTTTAAAGGTTCTTCCAGGTTTTACTATAGAGTATAGAGAAACTTCAGTTGTCTTTAGGAATATCTTCATGAAATATTATATAATTTTTATATTTTATAACAGGGAAAAATTACTACAATTTAGAGGCTTAGATTTGATTTAAATAATTGTATTTATAACTTTGTAATAAAAAATATCTTAGGACTAGTGAGTACATATATGTTTTTTCTTAAATATTTAATTTAAAGTTAAGTTTGATTTACTTAATAGATTTAAACTTTTTTGCAGATTTATTATCTTAGATTTTGTTTCTTAATTAGAACTTTTCAAGATATTTTTATGGACTTAGCCTGTTGAAGAGTTTTAAGTCCAATGGAATCCATTTCTTCCTGCAATAACTATAATTAAACTTTTACAGAATTTTATTAATGAAGTGGACATTAAGCTTAAAACATAATTAATGGAGGGGATGGCAATCTTCGGGGGTGCCTGGGAGTTGCACTTGTATCTCGGGGAGCTTAATTAGGTTCACTAACTGGATGCGAAGAGGCTCTCGTGGCGATCCGGGGAAGCGTAGGAAATAATGCTGCTCGCAAAACTGTAAGAATTTGTCAAGTGGCAACCTAACCAAACAGGCAAACACGGATGCAGGCACACAACCCTGGTGAAATGTGTAATACAAACATAGAGCGGGACCCAGATCCACTTGAGGCTCTCCTGCACCCTCCCACCCGCAACTTCCCCTCGAAGCCCAAACTATTTATGCGCATTTTTCATGTGGAGCCTTTTCCCCAGCAAGCTTTTCACTTCTTCAGCTTTTCCTCCTCCTCGGCCCGTGTGTTTTTTCTCGTATAATTTTATTTAATTTTCCTTCGCTCTCTCGCTGTCCTTTCATCTATATGCGAGTGTGGGTGCGGGTGTATGTTTCTGTGTGTGTGTGTTTGTGTCTGTGTATGTGTTTGTGTTAATTCTATTGAAATGCTGTCAAGCTCGCAAACCAAAACCAACGCATGAAACACCCGCTGAAGTGCTCAGTGTACTTGAGCGAGTGTATGTGTGTGTGTGTGTGTGTGTGCACCTCTCGTGTGTTTACATGCCTGTAAATAAAATGGCACAAAAAGGTTCCAGCGCTAAAAATGAGCAAGCGCTCACTCACACACAAAAGCAAACACATGCGTGGTAGATTTTTGCAAATTAGTTTTAGTTTGTACGGAGCAACCAAAAACGAAGGAAGGACGAGGAAAAAGAATGAGTGGATACGTATACGTATACGTAATACGTATGCATCATATAAATAGCAAAAAGGCAACTCCCTTCCCCTCACCACACAAACCCCACTCGAACCGACTTGGAATTCTTTTCCCACATTTGTTAAATTAGAATTTCGGTTTTGCTATGAGCGGGCTTTTGGGGCATGCGACTTTTCGTTTTGTGCCAGCTGCTGCAAAAATATGCAAATATATTTTGTTTAATTTAATTTCGTTTTACTCTTGCGACTCGCGACCTTTCCTCAAAGCCCAATTTGTTGTCGATTTTCTATGATTCCAAAGAACGGACGGATCTGACAGTTTTCCCCGCATAAAACTCATTCGCAAAGAGCTTTCAACTCTTCCTCAATGTTTTTCTTGCAACATTTCGGTGGTGCAGGGAACTTTTCACCGCAGAAAAAACGGAAAACTAAATTAGTAAATTATAAGCCGCTCAAAATTAATTGCAAAAAAATATTTACACACAGTCTACGTCCCACACACACACACACGCACACGCAGAGTGTGGAGTACTCGAAACTTCGGAAGCTCAAAATGAAGTTTTGAAATTCTTCCACACACACGCACACAGACAAAGCCCGGAGAAAAGCTGGGGAAAAGTGCCGGCAAGGGGGCGTTGGATAGTTTGTTGTATTTACAGCGGAAACCACTTGAAAAAATATTTTTTAATTAAATTACAAAATTGCTAAAGAGTTGCCCGATGCTGGTTGCCCCTCACCCCTCACCCTCCACTCTCCCCACATTTCGGCAGAGATATTACAGCAAATGCAAAGGCTGTGAATGCAAAAAGGCAGTGGTGGCGGTGAGGTAAGTAAGGGCGAGGAAAGCCGCAAAGGCAAAGCACTGGGAAAATATGAGCACGAGCACGAGTGGAGTCCGGAAAAGTTGTGTGCGCCGAGTTTGGCCTTTGAGTGGGGAGCAAAGTTTAAATTAAATGCATTCGAATGCTGGCGAAATCGGGCAGAAACTTAAAAAAGGGGACGCTTCGAGTTCCCATCGATAGAGTCGCCATCGTAAGCGTCACCCTATCGTCCTAGAAGGAAGATGAAGTTGAAGTCAATGACAAACTTTAGACTGCTCTATATTTTGAACCGATTTGTAAAAAATTTAATATCACCCTGAATTTGAGGCTATTATACAACACATGTTGGAATATCAAATGTGCGATGTTCTTAAATACGAATGTTCTTAAATACGAAAAAACAATGGAATATCATTTGTTATAATATTGCATAAAAAAAGCTAGGAGTGAAAACTTATCTATTTATTTAATTCTTTAAAAGCTTAATAAAGCCACAAAATGACAGTGCACTTTAGCTAAATTTCTGTTCTGTCCATAACGGCAGAGACTGGAAGGAGAAATTTAGCAAACTGTCTAGATCAACTTGTCTGCTGCCCATAAAGAATATTACAAGCACCCTGCAAAGCCTTTACACACTTACCGTCCAAACTATAATACCATCTGCAAGGGTATATAAAAATGGGGTAAATATTTTACGTGCTAAGTAACTGTAAACAGCAACTGATCCGCCGCCCAACTGGCCGCTGAATGGAGCCACCTAGCCACTTTGAATAACAGTTAACCCCGAACACTGCCGGACACTTTTGGGGCTCTGGAGTGTTTTAGTCGTTGACTTTTGTTGTCTTTTGCACTTGCCATCCCTTTTCGCCATCGCCATCGCCTTCGCCCCGCTTCCGCCGTGCGCCATTCGTCGCAGACTTCCTTTTGTGTCCGCCACTGACGCCATTTTGTTTTGTGCTGCCAGCTGGGGGTCTGCAGGGGAGGAGGTGGGGCAAGATGGCGTGCGAAATGTAGGTGAATGCACCGCGGCTCCCGGCACCGGGCTCCGGGCTCCGGGCTCCGGGCTCCGGGCTCCGGTCTCTGCTCTGCCCTCTCCCTTTTGTCCGCCAGCCACCTTGCAGCCACTGTTTGCGGTGACTTTTCAACACGGTCATTGACTCGGCCGAGTCCAAGGGGACTCCACGACGGAGCGTGTCCGGCCAAGTCCGGGATATGGATTTGCGGCTCAGAGGTTAAGCAAGCAGCTAACCAAATCGACCGCCCGAGGCGATAACTGTCCAATTAATATTGACACACGCGGCCGGGCAGTTTTCGTTATTTATGGAGGACAATTTGCATTTGAAATTGGCGCGCTGACACTGAACTGACAAAATTAATTACTTCGCTACGGCACCCAAGCCCAATTAAAGATAATTCGGGTAATTCTTATGTGGCCTACCCCCTCCCCCTCTGTCGACCCCACCATCAGAGGGGGAGGGAATGACTCCTTTTGTTGCCACCATTTCTATGAGCCACACTGCGTGTGTCTGTGAATAACTTAAAATGTGTGCCACATGCGTTTTGTTGCAATTTTGTTTTGTTCGCGGTGCTTTTTGTTTTTTAAAATATATACATATATCGCAGACAATGCACAACTTCCGCATTCCGAAACGCTGTCTATGAAGATGTTTCCGCCAAGAGACCTGCTCTGGTGCCCCACTCGCAGAATCCCAGCTCCAGCGTCTATTTATTCATTGCGGTTGACATCAAGTGGATGGAATGGCATGAGAGGAGGCTGAGAATGTTTTGGGGGATGTTCGGGATGACGGCCTGGATGCTGCATTTTAAAAAGCTGAAGATACAAGATACAAGACTTTGTAATTTTCCATCTGCTGACACACATGTAGTTCATTAGTGCTCCGCTCGAAGCTCTCTGCGCTCTTTATTCCGCATGTAAATTGTACACAAGATTTGAATTAGAGCTGTCAAATCTCTGTCATACATCACAAGGAGCAGCGGCAGGGACTGCGGAGAGGTCATGCCACTCAATCAAAGCGCTGCCAGGAATAACTTTTAAAACCCATTGGACAATCCGTCCGGAGGCGATGGCGGCGGCGGTGGCTACACGTAGTTAGTCGGTGGTTTTGCAAACACAACACACAGAACTGTCCGACCAATTGCAAGTGTCGAAAAAATTGATTGATTAGCACATGGGTTGCCAGGGCCATGCAATATTCATAAGGGTTGCCAGGTCGGGCTGCGTGCGTGCTCCGCTCCTCGGTGGCTCATTAATATTTAGCTGGCCCGGCATAGCTCTCCGACATAATTAAAACTGACTTTTCCTAGCCGGACCACAATGGAGTTGGGTAATGCGTTAAGTTTTTCGTCAACGTCTAATGCCTGACAGTTGCTCGAAATGATGATGACAGTTTAGATGAATTAGTTTGCCCAAGTAATGCGCTTAATTAATCCCTCTCTCTGCCTGTGAGTGCGAGTGTGCCCTGGTTCTCCCCGTTTCGGGTCAATCTCGGCCGGAACGTGCCCCACTTTCGGTGCAGCACTTTTATTGACACTTTGAAGCAGCGCAGACATAAAAAGTATATTAGTTTGAGCAGCCGAAAGTCGTAAAAAATGGCATACTCTGTGTATTTCAATGCAGACAAATGCATTGCCCCGCTCATAATAAGTTTCCTGTCAATGTTTTATGACGCTTTCCCCCAAAAATAAAACGTCAGAAGTATTTCAGCACAACACGAGCACTTTTGAAACGAATAATGCTCTCCCGTCAGGTGCATATTAAATCTGAATCTAAGCTGATTCTGTTAATAACCAATTGCGTTTCCGACTTGAAAGCATTTCCCGGCGAATCTTGTAAGGGAAGATTCGTGAGATACATCGAATATCAATTAGTAGGGGGATGCAGCACTCTGTGTCTTCTTTACAGCCACTCTGGGCTTTGACCCAAATTCTCTGGACACCCTCACCCTCACCCGCAGCTGGCATCGCTTTTAGTGCATTTCTCTCTGCCGCTCAAATTGCGCCATCAAAATTTATATTCATTTCGATATTAGACTCATTAACATGACTCAAGTGTCATCGTTAAAAGCCCGGAGATGGCGGCTGACATTCCCCAGTCTATAAATACGGAGGGCTTGACTCTCAATGTGTATATCTGGCCCGGGTATCGGGAGCTAGTAGCCAGCGAGCGACAGAATAATTTCCCGAGAAGCGAATCAGAAATGCAAAAATCATCTCAAGAAATGGGGAAGGGATGAGTAGCTGAAGTTCTGCGTAATCTACATCAGCGGAACAATGGAGGCGACTTGAGAGGCCACTGCGGAATATGACAATTTCGCCTGTACGCTTGTGGCATAAATTGAAATCGAAATTGAAAAGAACTCGCAACTAATTTGAGAGGCCCGGAATTTGCATCCGAATGCGGAGGGCAGAATAAAAATTAAATAAGAAATAGGAGGCACAGCCAAGGGTTTTATCAAACGGAAACCGAGGCAAAAACAAGCGAGTGCATCTCTCCACAGCGATGAATGGAATGTGTTTTTTAGAAAGTCGCAATCTGGCAGCTGGCTCATGAAAAATATTTAATTACGAAACACAATGAGGCCCTGGGGGGTGGCTGGTTGCTAGTGGAACAAGTGCATTGGCTTCCTGTAAGGCCAGATGCCAGCAGTGAATTGTGGAACGTACTTCACCTACTTATTGAAAAGTTGAAAGCAACTCAGTATCGGTATCTCTGCAGCAGCTTAGTCGTAGGCGACGAGCTCGCAGCTCGCAACTCACAACTCGAAGAAGTATTGATTACATCAACAAAGGCTGTCCCCTTATACAAAGTAGAGGTTGGCGCAATATGTGGGCAAAGTTGTGACAATAGCAAAAGTATCTTAGATGGAACCGTAGGGTAATGGGGGAGACATTTCAAACTTAACCGAACTTGTCTGAGACGCCATTCTAATGCCACTTTCCTTACTTTTTATACCCTTGCAGAGGGTATTATAATTTTGGTCAAAAGTGTGCAACGCAGTGAAGGAGACATCTCCGACCCTATAAAGTATATATATTCTTGGTCAGGATCACCTCCTGAGTTGATATAAGCATGTCCGTCTGTCCGTCTGTCCGTCTGTCCGTCTGTCCGTCTGTCTGTTTCTACGCAAACTAGTCTCTCAGTTTTAAAGCTATCGACTTGAAACTTTGCACACACCCTTCTTTCCTTTGCACGCAGTATATAAGTCGGAACGGCCGGGATCGGCCGACTATATCCTATAGCTTCCATATAACTGATTGATCGGAAATGGTATAACTTCGGTGTTTTAAGAGTTAGAGAATTCAGATTTTGTACGAATGCTATTGTTGGCAACATAATACGACATACCAAATTTCATAAGGATCGGCCGACTATATCCTATAGCTGCCATATAACTGATTGATTGGAAATGCTATAACTTCGGCGATTTTAAAGTTTTAGAGTTCAAATTTAGTAAGAATGCTATTTTTGGCAAAATACTACGACAAACCAAATTTTATCAGGATCGGCCGACTATAAGATATAGCTATAGATATAATAATATAACTGAAAAATCGAAAATTGCCCATCTTGTGTTTTT
>VNJQ01003104.1:0-29892 GCA_008042515.1 Drosophila truncata | reverse complement strand
TTATACTTTTCTCAGAAAAAGTATCCTCTAAGAGGGTTCGGTAGCCTAGAAACCCGTTTAAAAAAGGTATTCTATAAAACAGCTCAATTTTTGCTCTTATTGCTAGTCTTTTTTCAGTCTTTGCCTTCAAAGTACCAGCAATTTAACAAAAACAGCTTAGAAATTGCCAAGTTTTATTAGATAGCAAACTAGAGAGTTCTTTAGCTGCTTTCTAAGCTTAGAAAAATCAAAAACCAAACTTAGAGCTCTGTTAAAACTGATTTCTTTAAATATTTTATTAAAAATCACCTTAAATATACTCTCCATTTTCTCTCAGTGCCCTGGTCTGTCTGTAGTCTGAGTGACTGACTGAATGTAATTCCCATTTCGCCTGCCTTTGTGTTTTTGGCCTGTTTACCTCGCCCACAAGTCCCCTCGTAACCCCCGTACGTAACCCTCCTTCCCCGCTGAATAGGCTCTCTTGTATTCCTTTCTTTTTGGCTCAACTTTTTTGGCTGTTTTTCTTTTTTTTTTTTTTGGCAAGGGGGTTGCTTTTTGCATTTTGTTTATATTACGTGTCGCTCGCGCTTCAAGGCGGCACCACCACCACCACCACTGGAGGACGGACAGACTGACTGACTGACAACTTCAATCAGCATCAAAGACACGGAGCCGACTCTCCGACACTCTGGACACACTGCAGTCCCCCCTGTGGGATATATATGTATATGCTATATGCTATATGCCACGCCCTGGTCCGCTGCTCTTGTAATTGGAGCAGCATTGAAGTTGCTGCCTTTATTCCATTTCAAAGCCTCGATTTTTCTGCGTTTTTTCAGAGCTCTCCACTGTGGGTGTTGACAAAAGTCAGTGGTGTCTGTGGGTCCGTCATCGATGTGGGGTTAATTGGGGAATATGCCACCAGAGGGTTAAGTTGAGTTTAGTGTATTGCGAGTTAGAGATAGGAGGCAAGACAGTGGAGATTTATAATCAGGGAAGATGTGTTTAGAATGTTGGAAACGATTCAATATCAAGGAAAGTACCTTATAAAATATTGTGGAAAATATATTTAGCTATGATATTTCAAAAACAAACATAAACTTGGTAAAACCACCTTTTAGAATTCTTTAAAAATATAAATACTTCCTTGAAAAAACCAAACTGGGTTCCTTAATTTTAATGATATTTTATCCGCCTTTCCTTCTCCTTTTTCTACCAATACCTTCAGGGTTTAATCGTTCGATTTGTAATCAGCAGCAGTGATTTGCCATGTTTATTCAATGCTCGTTTTCACTGTACTTCTGCTGCCCCTGCCCCTACTTTTCTTTATGCCTGCCGCAAGCGTGACTTCATCTTGACCTCGCCTCGCATACGCCGCATAGCCGGCATACGTATACGTACGGGTATCCCAGCCAGAGAGGAGAGCATCATCCATCCATCCATTCCGAGCAACCAACCCATTCCATTTCATGGCGATTCCGATTCCGATGCCGATTCCAGCCCACACATAAATGCCGCCAGGCAGCCAGGCAGCAGCAGCAACTTCCCAAACGAGACAAACTGTCTGCTCGGCTCTTTCGCGTTTGCTTTCTTTGCTTTATTTCTTGGCGGCGCTTTGCAAGTTATTTTTATTGATGAAGCGTACAAATTGTGTCGGGATATGTGGGCAACAATGTTGTGCTGCTGCTCTGTGACTCCGTTCTCCACTGGTCACTGACTGCTCTCCGGCACCACCGGCAACATTTCATCTAGATGAAACATGAGGCTTCATTAGCGGCTAATATTGAATTTATGTTGCCGGGCAACAATGTTGCAAGCACATTCTTCTGTTGCTCCTTCCAGAATCTAGATTGATTCGTCGTCTTCAGCCAGACATCATCTCATATATTGTTGTATGCTCTGTGTGTGGTCCAATCTTGTGGCACTTCCTCTCGCTTTTTTTTCTCCTTTTGCTTGGTCGTTATCAGTCGAACTCCACCATTTAAGCTTTGAGTGCCTTTTCTAATTCACACTTTTTTTCTGCCAAGCAATTCTTCCCTCTTCGCGGTGGCTTTTCTTCTGAGTTGCAGTTCCCAGCAGCAGCAGCAGCAGCAGCAGCAGCAGCAGCAGCAGCATGTGACGACGTTCGCGTTTTTATGCGTCTGAGGGAATGGCGAGCGACAATGAAGAATTGAGGAGGAAGTAAAGAGACGAGGCTTTGGAGAATCGAAGATTTGGTATACTCTTCAAGGAATTTTATAGATTTTTATGGGATGAAATGAGGTGATTTTTATAAGAAAGAATTGATTTTGTAGAAGAAATTTGATCCTAGTATTTTCCATAATTTTTGTACATTCATCCAATTCTTCTAGTTCATTGAATTCAATTTATTGTAGAAGGGAAAGTTGATATATAAAATAAAGTGAGAATTTTTAGAAAAATTTACTAGAAAGTAGAAGTAAAAAATCTAAAATTCAGCTTATAGAACTTCTAGGTTTTTAAATTCTTTTAGTACTTATAATTCTTCTAGTTCCTCTTAATTCTCCTAGTCTTCTAATTCTTCTGGGTTACTAATTCTCCTAGTTTTCTAATTCTCCTAGTCTTCTAATTCTTCTGAGTTTCTAAGATTCCCTCCTCTGTAAGGGCATCTCCATTCTCATAAGAAATCCCCAGCTATATCCGATCGGCTGGGGACCACACACGACGTAGCCAAGTGACGGCGGCTTTCGTTCGTCTAGTCCAAGTCCAAGTCAAAGCCAGAGCCAGAGCCAAAGTCAAAGCCAAAGCTTCTTCCTCCTCAAAGCGCTGCGACATTGCGACGTGATGAATGAGCAGCGACATCAGACGCAAATGCTGGCGGCGGGGGAAATTAGCCGTTGGCGGGGAAAATGGCAGGGCGGGGGAAACCCCGAGGAGAGACAGAGAGAGATGAAGAAGAGTCGTTGGCGGCAGCGGCAGTTGGTCAATCTGTGCCGCTGTCAGCTTTTGTGCGACTCTGTCAACGCCATGGCTTTTAGGCCGCCGCTTTTCACAGACCGAAGAGACGAGCTCCAAACCCAACCCCAACCCAAACCCAAACCCAAACCCAACCCATCATCTTCTAGCGAAGAAGACGGCGTCGGCGGCTTTTAATTTGCAAATGAGCTCAAATCGGAAATCTCTCTTAGAAACAAAGTGACCCCTGGACACAAGCGAGATCAGAAATGCTAGAAAATGTTTAGATTTTTCAAGGGAGATAAGTTCTACCGCTTCTTAAATATAAAGCAAGATTTTTAAACAATAATTCTGATAGGGATTTGTTTGTGAAACTTATACAGAAATATTTACCTTAAAGTTTCATCAATTAAATAGAAACACAAGCTGAAAATTTTTAAAATACTTTAACCTAATCGCTGGGATTAATTAAAGTCCCCTTTTCGCATCGTCAACCGTATACCTTTGTGAAATACTTGGCTCATTACTTAATTATTCCCCTTTTACCTATATATCGAACTGAGAAGCTAAAAGGGAATTAAAATTAAATTCATTTGGCGCTGCCTGTCTCCTCTCACTTTGGAATTTTGTTGTTTTCGCATGGCTCAGCATTCCGCTGACAGACGGAAAAATAAAAGCAAAAAAGAAAAGAAAGCGGAAAAACAAAAGGCTTCGGGGGAGGCGTGGCCAACCGAGGTCTAAGTCTATGTCTGGCTTGAGCTTTAGCTTTGGGTTTAGGTTTTCTTTTCCTTTTTTTTTTTTTGTTCAAGTTAAAGTTTGTGGCGCTGTGCCATTCTTGGAATTATTTGTCTTGCTGTCTGTCGCCGTCTGAAATCTCTGGGATCGCCAACAGATGAGAGTTTGGGTTTTTTTTTTTTAGTTTTTTGAGCATCTTCGGGTTCCTTAGGGTTCAGATGTTTGTTTTGATGCTGGCACAGCATAATAGTATTTTTTTTTATATATTTATAACGGCCACGCACCGATTTCCAGGAAAACACAAAAAATTAGAGTAAGGGAAGGCACTCCATTCATGGGCCATTGATTGAATTACAGCTCTGGCCCTGAATGCGATTCGATTTCGCTGGATTCGCAGAACCCCAGGATCGTTCTACTCCTCCCCATCATCATCATCATTATTATTATCATTCCCTAGAAATATCTAGGTCGAGACAAGAGCTCCCTCGTTGGGCCAGAAGTTGACCCATTTCGGGGGAAGCCGCATGAGGGCCTCATCCGCCTACCCAACCGAATCTCACATCCCATAAATTATAAACAGAGACACAAAGCGAGGAAATGTCAACTCCATCGTGTGGGTCATCAGGCCCACAAATATAGAAAATTAATATAAAGCGAGAGAAGTGAGAGTCAGGGTAACGAAGAGTCGAATGCTCTATTAGATGTTATTTTTTGAAGGTTTTGATACATTTTCTTGTATTTTTCTGTATTTATTTTGTTTAAGAATTCATTTTATAGTTTTTTCCTGGCTGCCTTTTTATTTTATAAGGTTTTGATTTGTAATTTATGTATTTTAAATCATTTATTAAGGTTTTTATATTTGTTTAATATTTTATAATAATATTTACATTATTTTTCCTTGACAAAACCCAATTTTTCATTACAAAATTCACCTTTACCCTTTAAGTAAAAATATTTACACATCCTAATGAGAGTCTTTAAAGTGAAATAATAGTTTAAAAAATATAAATAATGTGCTTCTTAATATTATAATATTCAATACACCCTTCCAAAGAGTATTTAAATTGTATATATCCCAATCTCTTCTCGCCCTTTGTAAATATATTTCTTTGTAAGATAAAATCTGTCTTGCGACTATCGTAAAAATCAAAATTATGTCAGAAATGCAACCAACCCGAGGCCCAAGGCTTCACCCACCTTAAAAGACATCTTTTGATTTGTGTTTCTCTCTGGTTTTTATATTTCCAATCGCAGAAGGAAAAGCCAGGGCAATCTATGCTAATCAGTATAGTCTCCCACATGGCCAGACATCGACAGACGAAAAAAAACTAACTCAACACAAGTTGTCTGGCCAAAAATAAATGCTATACATGTTTCTTTTTGGAATCTGTCGATCGGCTGTATTTGGTGGTGTCTCTTCATTGGCAGCAAATGAATTTATTATTTATTAATAGACTGTCGCAATTTAATGTGACATTTTTGGCATCTCATTAAGAGCGTATTAGAGACTGGCTTTAAAGGGTTTATAGAAGGTGGAAGAGGAAAAAATATATGAAGCGGAAGATGCTGAGCCATAAAACTATTTACGGACATTATTTAATTGGCAATGATGGGGGCTTAATGTGAGAGATTTGTTGCCTGGTTATTCGGTTGTAAACCAAAAAGGGGATTTATGATATCAATTACGGTTTAAGGTTTAAGGAGCATTTAATTAATTAAATGGAGAGTCGATGAGAATGGAATGTACCTGCAATAATCCTTCTTACTAATTCTAAGGAAATGTTTTAGTAACTCCTCTCTCTTTAGAACTATTCTTTCTAGCCTCAAGCTCTTTATTTCTGTTAATAAACCAATATAGAATCTTTCACAATCACCCCAGAAAGAGAGATGATTAAGGAAAAGAGTTGCCTCTTCAACTGCAGCTTCCTTTCCCAATTATCTTTACAGAAACATCTTTTGAAAGACCTATGTACCTACCTTTCTCCCCATTCATTTTTAAGACCTCAAAAGGAACCTGTAACTAGCAGCTGGAAAAGAAGAAAGTTTCCTCCGAAAAACTCTCAACTATCCCTAATTAACGCCTTCTGCCAACGACGGCCGAACCTTCTTAGACCCACTTGATGACAGTTAACCACACTTTACACTGCGCCGGTGCTGCCTGCTCTGCCCCCCATCGTAATTATGCTTTTCCAAGCAGCTCTTTTCCACCTCCACTTTTCCCCCCACTGAAACTCGTAAAGATCAGGTGCTAGATGCTAGATTAGCCATAAAGTAACCTGAAACGATAACAGAAGGCGGCAGCGTCAAAGTTAAAGTTAAAGGGCAGCGACGAGACGCCAACGCAGACAGAGTTGGAATAGCGGGTTAAGGCCGGAACGACTGACAAGGGGTTAAGGAGAGGGGCTGCAACAGTAACAGCAGCAGCAGCAGCGGCAGCAGCAGCTGGCACACACAGCAAAAGGAAGCGAATCAGCAATGGATGAGCGGCACATCGGTTCGAGGGCAGGAAGCAGGGAAGGCAGAGTAGACACAGAGACAGCTAGAGGATGGAGGACAAGAGGAGGAGGAGAGCTGGTGGCCTGGAGGCCTGCCTGCAATGCAACATAAATAAGCAGAAAGGCAAAAATTGTCTTTTATGATAGGCTGTTTAGCTGGAGAGAGAGTGGGTTAGGGAAGGGAACAGTGAGCACTCAAAAATAATAACTTTATATGAAGAAATCTATTTTTTGGTTATATTTTAGATTCTTTTATTTTTTAAAAACTTTTTAGGAATCATTAAATATTTACTACTTCAATGGAAAAGTTTAAAGATTCGTAAAAAAATTGATATTATTTTATAAATGGGTTTCTAGTCAGGATTTGTTTGGAATTTAATAAAAAGATAAAATTTTAAGGGTTCTTTAAGCATAGTTTTTAATTTAAAGTTACAGCTTCTATAATTTTTATTAGATTGATACAAAAAGCGAAATAAAATCTGTTAAAATAGTATAAAAACTGGAAATAGTATTTGAAATATTATTATAATGAAAAAATCGGATATATCTGGCAAACATAACAAATTCCTAAAGCCACAAGGAGCTTCAACAGCTTCAGAGCAATCCTTAGATCTTAGAATTTCCAACTAGTCTATTTCCTGCTCACAATTCCTTATCCAATACATCCCTCTAACCGAGGTATTCCTGTTTTTTTCCTAAATACAGTTCAGTTCTCTTTGGGTTGTTCTGTATTTCTTCCTTTTTTTTGTTGTTGTATTTTTTTTTGCTTTATGATTTGCTTTGGCATTGGACTCTCTTTGCTGGCCCTCAGCTGGCGTCGCTGCCGCCGTGGGGCACTTAAAGGTGCAGCGCGTGTGCCAACGCATAAGGGGGCATCGAGCATGGGGCGAAAGGCAAGGAATAGGAGGCAGGAGGAGGCGGTACCCAGGACCAGGGTGAAGATGAGAAGCATCAGAAGAGTGTGGGGAAGCATGAGGCATGGATGTGGCGCAAAATAAGCGGAAAGCACAAAACACAATGTTGCGCAAAGAACGTTGAACTCTCCTCCGTTCCGTTGCACGTGTCTGTATGTGCCAAGCATAAAAACATATATATATATATGTATATGCACTTGTATATATATTTATTTCTCTTTTTTTTTCCATAATTTTTCATTTTCACGCACTGTTGGGACATTTGAAAAAAAAATGTATATTGCGGCGCCCAGAGAGATTTGCCACTGCTGCTGCTGCTGCTGCTGCTGCTGCTAACCCCAGCGTTACCCTGGGCTACCCTTCTATAATATTTTTTCCACCCTCCCCATTTTAGCTGCATTCTGCACTCAACTTAATTGGGGAGAAGCCCCAGCGAAGATGAGGTCGAGTCAAGGGGAGAGAAAAAGTCCTGGGAGAAATTTAAAATGCATTTAAAAAACATTGAAATTGTGCAACTCGCATAAGGATAACTTAGGGGATGCCAAAGTTCGGCTAAAGTCAAGTGATGTTTAAATGGTTTAGCATTAAGTTTGATCTTCAGAGTTTTTATACAAATTAAACTCGGTTTAATTGTTAGACCAAAATTTGTGTATTTTATTAAATAGCAAATATACTTTGTTTTGGATATGAATTTTAGTGAAATGAAGCCTAAAGTAACCTATATTAATTTTATAATAAATATTGAACTTCATTTTGAGAGTAAAAAAAGATTTTTGGGGCTTTGAAAACCCTTTAAAATGTGTCATTAAGAATTTACAAGAATGAATCTTATTGAAATTATGCTTTAAGTGGTCTAGAATAGTTTTACAACAAATATGGAACTTCATTGTTAATTCATAAAGGTAATAAATATTTTTTGGGGCTTTGAAAACCCTTTAAAATGTGTCAATAAGAATTTATGAATTTTACAAGAATTAAATCTCGTCACAGAAGTCTTAAACTATGACTCTAGAAATTCTGACACGTTACGCATTTTCAGCTGTCGGAGCTTAGCAGCTGAGAGTCTCAAAGCCACAGCAGACACTAAGTTGTTCTTTAGGCTTCGGGGTTTTTTTTTTGTTTTTTTTTTGTAGTTGTCTTCCTGCCAAGAGACTTGAGGAGGCCTAAAGTCTGTCTTAGCTGCGGTGTGGCTGCCATTTCCAAGAGTCTCTGTCATAATGTTTGAGGATAATGCGGCCTGAAACCATTTTGTTTGTAATTGGCATAAGAGTCTCTAATTCCAAATGCATTTATTATTTCGACATGGCCAAAGACAAGTTCTTGGCACGCAATTCCAGCGGATTGCCGCAGGAAGGATGGAAGGGGTTTCTTTTTAAGCCAAACTCTTAAGCTGGAAGCCATGACCAAGAGCTCTGGCCAGAAACAGATCAGCAGCAACAGCAGCAGCAGCAGCAACAGCAACAGCAGCAGCAGCAGCAGCAGCAATGCGCAGAGAACTCGTTTCGCAGTCTCCTTTTTTACGTTTTGTTTTTATTTTCGTTTTATTTTTTTGTTGCGGGATATATATTCTTTTTTTTTTACATATATATACGAGAGATTTTTACATTCGTGCGCGTTTTGGTTTTGGCCTGGGAAAAAGGAGACTCCAAAGGGGGCGAGGGAAGCTCTTTGGCTGGGAGAGGACCTTGCCAGTTTCAAACCTGATTGCGTTGGGATGACGACGACCAAATAAAACGAAACCAATCTGGTTTGCCTTGTGAAAAAGTGAGGATTCCAAAAGAGAGAGAGGGAGCAGCAGGCAGTAGGCCTACCTTTCAGACATCTGCGGCATTTCAAGGTCTGACTCAGCGAATCGAGGAAAAAGGAAACGCAGTCCCGGCGACCGGAGACCGAAAGCTTTGCTTCGTTTGTCTGTCGCCGGCTGCGCCCTTTTCTACCAGCCACGCCCTAAACTCAACCATATAGCCCCATGGCCAGCAAGTCAGCGAGACTCAGCATCCAAGACCAAGTCCAAGCACATTCCAGTTATGGCAAATTCCCCTCCAGACACACCTAGTTTCTGTCTCTGTCTCTTCCTCAACTTTTCCGTTTGCTTTTCTTCCTTTTAGTTAATTTTTTTCTTTTTATATGGTTTTTTTGGGGTTTTTAGTTTTGGTTTTTAGGGTCTTTGGGCGTCTAGAGATGCTCGCTTGCGGTTTCTTGGCCAAGTTATTGAACTCTTGAGCCGGAAGTGTGGCCAATTTGTATATTAAAATATTACAAAACAGACAAGGCAAATATTTAATTATTAAATTACCAAAAACATATTTAAAACTTTAATAGAATCGCTTTTAAGGTTTTTAAAGGTTCTTTTTAAATCCCAATAATCTGCCATCACTGCTTACACTTTTCCTGCCTCTTAACTCAATTGTTTACCTGTAGTTTAATCACACATGGATGACTGCCAGAGGGCAGCCGAAGGAGCAGGGAGTGAACTCTGGGTATAACCACTGTCCGAGGCATATCAAATATCGTTTGATGCTTCAAAAGAAGCCGACAAATGTGACAATGGCAACAATGGATGGTGGACGACGACGACGACGACGACGACAACAATAATTTAGTTTTCTTCGCTCTTGTGTGCGAGTATTTAAATTATAAACTGACCAGGAGAGAAGGTGAAGGGGTCGAGAGGAGCCCAAGAAGTCACATCAAAGCGTTGACTCCTCCAGCTTAGCCCGTTCTTTTGCTGCTGTCAATGACCCCACGAAAGCCAGGGCTTGAATTACCTTCTAGGTTAAGCGGGGGGCGATCCTTTGTAGTTCCACCGAAAACAAAAAAAATATATATAATATATAGAGAGAGGGGGGAAAAAAGCCGACAGAAAGCTAAATAAGAACGAAAAACAAGAGCGGCAGAGGGTTTCAATTACGTAAACAAAGTGCCGCCGACAAATAAGGAAGAGGGGCAGCAGACCTCCTCTTAACCGGCGTTCTCTGTTAACAAAGAAAGCTAAATGAGGGGGCTAAAAGCCATTACAAATAGTTAAGACTTATTTAGCCATGTCTTGGCGCCACTTTGGCCATTAAAATTTGATTGTAATTATGGGTAGTCTTTGCCAGGCGAAAGAAAGGTGCCACAGTCCACTTTGCATACTGCATTTTCCCGCTGGCCTGCATTTTCCCCGCTCTCTCGCTTGCAGTTTTTATTGGGGCCAAAGTCCAAGAGGCGAAAAATGCTGAAATGGCGCCATTGAATGCAAATGGAAAATGCGAAAAGCGAGTGCGAATGCGAATGTGAATGCCAAAACCAAAACCAAAACCAAAACCAAAACTAAAACCAAATGTGAATAATATTTTCTATGCCATGCGCCATTTGACACATGAAATGCTAGAATTGCGGGGGGAGAAGCACGCATAACTCATACGCAGTGTGTGACGGCATTAGAAATTCCCCCCAAGAAGCCAAGGAAATCGTCTGAAAACAAAAAGGAAATAAGTCTTAGACGGGGGAAATCCCTCTCCCCCGCTCTGTCTCTCTCTCTCTCTCTTTATCGATGATTTGTGCTTCGATAAATGATAAACTTTAATTGATAAACCGCAAGCCACACTTTGATAAATTGCTGGCAAAGGGAAATAATCAGAAAATGAATGATGTGTGGAGGAAAAACATAAATAAAGATGGCTTGGAGCACAAATTAATTAACAAGACAAGCGAATCATAGAAATAATCAATATTTAGAGGGAATTCCTTGAAACTGTAAGGCTTGGAATTTATTAGAATTTACCAGAATTTATACAGAAAACACTCTTAAAGCTTAAATAGTGGACTCAAGCCTCCTTTTAACTCTGTTTTCCTAATTGTCTAATTGCGAAGGCAACTCAAGGAGCCTGCAATTACTACTGGGTTAAAGGAATATAGAATTTCAGTGACATGTCAGCTAGTTTCCTCCCAACTCCATCTCCATTTACCGCCAGCTTCAATCTTCATCTTCATCTTTACTTCCAGCTTGGCAATTCGCTAAACTTGGCAGCGTTTCGGGCTCATTTCTCAGCTGTCTGGCCCGCGGGCTTTTTGCTGCCGAGGATTGGTAGGCCGCTTTTTAACTACCGTTTGCAGATGCGCAGGAGAAGCGTTTCGTTTAGTTTCTTTTCGATTCTGAATCCAAAGTTCCCAGTTCTTTGTGGCCCCTTTGGCCATTCATTCATTCATTCATTCATTTATCCATTCGCCATTCGCTAGTCTTGGTTGGCTACTTGGCTTCTTCTTGGCTTGGCTTTTGGCAGTTGCCGGCAAATGTGGCAATTAACTGTTTGATGGATTTACTACTGGCCAAGCGAACGATGTTGACGTCGCTTGAGGGTCTTAAAACTGCCTACAAACTTTTAGAATCTATCTTAATTTCAACTTGTTTGATATCAGAAATGTTTTTTAAAATAATGTCTATTTTTTCTTGAATATTTGGTTACATAAAGGGGAGTTTTATGATTTTTTTTAAGGGGTTTTTTCAAAGCAATTTCAGTATAACATAATTAATACTTGCTTGAATACAAACAACAGGTTAAAATAAAGTTCCTTTTGTTAATATTAATAAATAAAATATAATATTAATATTTAAATAAAATATATAAATAAAATATTTAATATATAGTTGAAGGTTTCTATGATTTTTTACAGACTTTCTTCAGAGATTTAACTGCAAAATATTAGTTTTCAAAGATTTAACTGCAAAATATTAGTTTTCAGAGATTTAACTGCAAAATATTAGTTTTAGGAGATTTAACTGAAAAATATAAGTTTTCAATGATTTAATTGCAATTTTTAAGGTTTTAAAATATTTAAATGACTATAAAAACAACAATAATAATAATAAATAATATCCATAAATATTTTAAAAAGCAGTAAATTATATATTAAAAATACCAAAGCATTTAAAAATTATCTAAAAATATTTAAACACAAATACGAATATTTTTAATATTTTAAACAACTTACAAAAATGTTTGATAAATAAAATACAAAAATTAAAGTCTTAGTATTCTTCAGCATAACAATTACTGTTACATTTTATGAAGTCAATTATTTTGTAATATATTTAATTACATTTTTTTAATGTTCAAGCTCTATATGCATCTCCCCCTTCCCTATAAACCATTTTCTATTTTAATAATGGCCACAAAATGCGTTTTTCGACTCCAAAACGGATGCAGCGTCGGGCCAAAGAACCGAACCAACTGAACAAACTCCACAATTATAAAATAACCATCATTTATAATGGTCGTCTAGCAAAGCCAGAGGCAAAGTTCTCTCGCTCGAAGCGAGCGGAAACGCAGTAAACTGCAAAACTGCAAAACTGCAACTGGAAAATGCGAAATGCAACTGTGCAGGGAAAAACTGCGTGTGGATTTGGAAAATACAACAGCAGCAACATTAAGAAGAAGAAATATTCTGCAGACATTTAGCGGCGCTTTTGGCCAGCAAAGCTGAAATTATGGCCAACAACTGGCTGCAGTTTTTCCGAGTCAGAGAAGCGTTTCAAATTACAGACACCAAATAAGCCGACGATGCCTTAGCCGACAATGACTCCCTAAACTTTAGTTTCTTTTTTTTTTTTGTTTTATTTTTCCTCTACCCCCCACCCTTTTTGGAAAAGCCTCCTCGTCGCGGTTGCCGCCTCCGAAAAAGAAACAAAAACAACGGAAAACTCAAAAGGCAACAATAAAATGCGTGGCAAAATGCAATTGAGAAATTAATTTCTTTCATTCATTCGGCGGCTGCGGTGGCGGCGACGGCGACGGCAGTCTCCGGCTTCGTCTTCTCGCATTTAGCTCTATAATTATAACTAATTTGTGTATGCGAGGAGCTCCAGCCTGCAGACTGCAACATTAGCAGCAGAAACTGCAACAAACTACACACACACTCGGCGGGAAAAACGCCCCAAACAAACACTTGCCTTGAAAGGGAATAGGAAAATGGGGGATCTGCAGAAGAGACTTGCCAAGATCTTGAGATAATGGGTATCAGTTTCTTGAAATCGTGTATGAATATGTGAGGGTTATAAAGAATTTATTACTTGGGAATTTAAGGGATTTTTCTTTCTCTAAGGAAATTGTTGGAATGTGGGTTAGTTAGAATTTAGTTAAAATAAAATACTTAAAAATACTAATAATACTTCGAAATTAATTTTTGTAACAAATTCTTATTAGAATATGATCTTTGATCCTTCTTATATTTTCCTTAAAATATTATTTAAGACCTTAAAACCATTTCCCTAAATGGGAGCATTTACAACTCTTAAAATTCCTTTAAAAACCCCCTAATTAAACCCCCAATAAATAAATTAATTCCCATCCTCCAAAAACTAAACTAAACTAAACTGTAACAAAAAAAACTTAACCCCAGAACATGCCAAGGGTTAAGCAGAGAGGCAAAAGGAGGAAGGCTTTTGTGCATTAATAATTAGAAACTATCCGGAACAAACTCAACTTCTGGGCATCAAATTAAAATAACAGACCAGCAGATTTCCAAGTGGAGACACCGAGAGTTTTGTGGCAGTTTTGCAAATGTAGTTGGGCATATATAGTTTTCCTTAGTTTATTCGTTTTTTTCAGGTCGATCTACTTCATCCGGGCGTGCTAATGAGCTACGGTCCAGGAATGGATGACGATGATGATGGGATGGATGCCCCATTCATGTCTGATTTAGGGGAGGAGGAGGGGAGTAGGGAGGCCATAGTTTTCAAGTACTTACTGGAGGCATGCAACCAAATGAAGTGCCAGAAATGCGAAGCGAAATTGCATAAACCTCTCGTTCGTTCGCTCAAGTGGGTGAGGAACGGAACAGGAGGACGAGCAGGTGGATAAAAGGGGTTCGAATATATATATATATATATTTTTTTCTACAGTCCTTCTCCGATGCCTGGGCGAGTTCATTAACATTCCAAAAACTTAAAAAAATATAAAATGAGAGCACCAGTAGGTGGTGCTGCTGCTGCCCAATTCCTGTCAAACTGTGTGCACCGCAGCGCATATATATATCCCTGCAGGACCTGCTTGCCATATCTACCCCAAGCCTTTGCAAATCTAAATGACTTTATTACTTTTTTCCCCATTTTTTCCCATTTCTCTCTGGCTTTTCAGTTATTTTTTTTTTCTGTGCTGAGCTGCTGCTCCCTCTCGACATGCTTCTGCTCCTTCCACTTCCACTCCACTGCTACTTTCATTTGAAATTCCCGCAAGGATACAACAAACTGCGGCAGAAAATCAGCAGCAGCAGCAGCAGAAACCAGGAGGATTTTTGCAGCAATGCAAATATAGGCTCGGGAGGCGTAGAGGATTTTTCTGCTTGTTTTTCTGCTCTTATTTTTATATATCCAGGCCCCAGCCCCAGCCCCCCTCTTTCAAGTGCCCTACGGATTGTTGTTCGGGGGTTTCCCCCAGACCCAACCAAAAAAAAACCCCCTCGGAATTCGCTCGAGTTGCTGTTTAAATGCTGTATGCAAAATGCACTGGCTTGCAATTTAATTAGACAACAAAAAAAATCCAGCAAAAAAAAATGTGAGGGAGAACTTTTCAAGAGTTTGGGAGTTGGTTTCATGTACAGGCATGTAGGATGTTTTTTTTGGTATTTGTTTTTACCATAAGCTTAGGCCATGTTTCAAGGGTAAAACAGGGAGGGAATAGCCTCGAATGCACCCTATACAGAGCTTACAATTTCCAGGGAAAATGTATGAAAAAAAAGGCGGCAGAATTCCAAGGAGTTTCCCCCTTTACATTTTTCTCCCCCTATTGTTGTGATGATGTCTCCCGCCTCGAGGGGCATTGCTTTAATTGCATTGCATGCTTTTGGGCGTTGGGCCAATGCCTTTCCCTATTGTGGCTATTGAAGAGGGTGTATGTGTGCTTTTTAACCCTTTTCTTTTCTTTGTTATATGTATATATAGGAATATATATATTAATAATGAATTAAACTTGACTTTCGCCTGACTTGTCAGCCACAAAAGAAACTTTTTCTGGTATAAATTTATAGCGAATGCTATATGCTCTTGAAATGGGCTTAAAAAATGTTAATAAATGGTATTAGCTATAATAGAGTATTTATTATAAATTATAATGATTTTAGGGTGTTAATTATATTTTATAAATAAAGTTTTGATAGTTGAGAATAGAATTGAAATTAGATTATGTCGTAATGCAATTTATTTTCTCTTTTTCTCAAAACCTATTTAATATTTCTTTATTTTCCTTCAACTAATAATATTTACACAAATATATCAAAGAAAATATTTTAAAAAATCCCAATAACAACCTTTAAATAATCTCTAAAATAATATAAAACTTTTCCAGTAAATACCTATTTTCTTCCAACTTCCTGTTAGATTATATTGAAACCCCGCTTATCTACGATTTGTATCTGGAAACTCTCTTTCTCTCTCCTATGTACCCCGAAAAAACCCTTCAAGGATGCTGCTCATAGCCAAGTTGCTACAGTCCTGGTTTTTTTTTTTTTTTGTATACTTTTATTCCTTTAATGTTTTTGGCATTTGCCTTTGTGCCAAGAGCTCCTCATCTCCTGATTTTCTGTTTGCTGCTTTTGATGCTTCAGCTTTTTTTTTTGTTTATTTCTTTTTTTCCCGGCTTGAGGGTTTCATTTGGCGACACAAAAAAAACACAAAACTCGGGTTCAATGACACTTTTCCCGCTGAAATTCCAGTTGCGGTGACAAACAAGCAAAAAATTTACAGAACGCCCTGAGAAAAATATAAAGCTCCCAAGGCGATACCATTAACCCGCAGCTCTGCAGCTTTAACGGAGCCACAGAATTTTGCAGAAGATCCCAACCGATCCTCTCGAGCTCTCTGGAACTAGAGCCTAATTAAAGCCGTCAAGGAAAATCCCGCATGATTTGGCCTGGAATTGTAGCTGGTCGAATAGAAGAACCTGGCCAAGATCAGCTGGCGGTCATAAAGTTTTACTGGCCGTCTCTGCGGTGGTGACCATCTTTGGTTAGATGGAAATGCTGGCAATAAATAAATCGAAGCACTCACTGCGAATTCAGAGTCGAAGCACTAAACAAGGATTGCCCCGGCGAACATTTTCATAAATTTTTCTGCGCGGATTAAAAACCTCTCTCTCTGTCTCTCAGACTGTCTCCTTCTTGATGGGATTTTTGTGCAAAGTTTTTGGCCATTCTAACGGTGGAGCTGAGCAGGTCAAATGGTCAACAATGAGCACTAAATGCCAAACACCTTCAAGAGACTCTGAAGAAATCTCTGGCTGCTTCACTGACAGTTTGACAAACATTGCCGCTACCTCAGTCTCATTTCTTTACTTCTACCATTTTTCCATTTATTTATTTTTATGGGTATTTTTTTCTAGCCTTTTCCCGATCTATCCTATCCTTTCTCCACAGCCCTGTCAGTCATTCTCTCCCATTCGAGTGCAAACCAACTGCATTTTGACTTTGTCAAAAGTCAGTCCTGCGGGCCGGTGGGGTTTTTTAACTCCTCTCACTTTGGGTTTTGGGAGGAGAAACTATAAAGGAATATATATTCAAAGAAACAGAGAGAAAATATATAGAAGAAGATGTAGTTAGAGGGTTTTATTCATGGGGATTTAATTTGAATTAAATTGAAAGAAAATAAATGCATTTTCTTAGAAATTTATATTTATAAAATCAATATTTTAATACTAAATTCTATAACCTCAGTGTACTCCAGTTACCCCGCTCTTCCATCCTCATAAAGCCTCTACTACTAACTTTTATCCACAGTTTTTGACTGACATCTTCTCTTCGTCTAGCAGGAGGAGGGAGGCGTGGCCCCGAGAAGTTTCTTCGCCTTCGAGGGCTAAAAGTTTGCCGAGAAGTTTTCTCTAATTTGCTGTGGTTAAACTTTTTAATTTAAATGACATGGTGGACCGGGATGGAAGCAGCACAGAGAGTTCCTGGTTAAAAAGTGACGCCCCCTTTGTCCCCCTTGGACAAGCGACATTTGATGGGCATTTGGGGGCGTGGCCTTAACATGTTCATGTTGATTTTGGTGCCAGGCCCCCGAAAAGATGAAGATTTTTATTAGTTCCCCCCACCGAAAAGAACAACAACCGGGACAGGGACAGGGACAGAGACAGAGACCAGAGACCAGAGACCAGAGACCAGAGTCTTTCGTTTACCGTTTTCTCACAGTGTCCGTCGGGCCGAAAACAAATCATAAATTTTGTGGGCCAATTGCTGGGGCCAATTATGCAGCAAACAAATGACCCATAATGAAGGAGAGCTCTATCTTCTGCAGTTGGAGCTGCTGCTGCTGCTGCTGCTGCTGCTGCTCCTCCTGCTGCTGCTGCTGCTGTTGTTGTTGCAGCCATTGGGGCAACCTGACAAAGTCAACATTTATCTTTGCCATATACGAAAACATAGAGGGAAGTAGTCTCCAAAAAGCAGGAGTTTTCCATGTTTATTCTCTTTTTTTATTGAGGATAGAGCAGCAATGGGAATACCCTTAAAAAGTTGGGAGTTAGGGAAAATATTTTGAATAAATTTTGATGTAGAAAAAGAGTTTTCTTTGGAAATTTCATTACTGTCTTCGAAAATCCTAACTTTCGGATGCTTTTAAGGGTTATATCAACAGGAAAATGTCTATATGGCCAAAAATATCGTTTAAAACGTATAGAAAATATGGCAAAGTTTTATATATCAAATTTTTAAATATCAAAAATATTTGTTTTATTGAAAAATGCCTTCCTGATATTTTTTCTAGTAACCCCTGATCTTCCCAGGCACCTTTTCCATCTCCAAACTCTACCCAATATGATGGCAACCCCATTTTCCTCAGTGACCAACGTCTTTTAACCATTTTCTTGGACTCGGACAATAAAGCCTTGGCGGGCAACAAATAAATTTTCAGCCCCAACTAACTTTTTTTCTATGTGAAGCCTCACTTCACCCAAAACACAGTGGCAAAGAGTGCGGGGACAAGTGGTGGCCAAGCCAAGCCAAGCCTTAATTGCCAGGCAGCGGCAACATGTTGCACTGATCAATAGGAAACGCGAGACAGAAAGATGATTATGGCTATGCGGAGCAGTTGCAGTGGCAGAGAGCAAATTGTCCATGTTCAAGTCCACGACCAACTGGAGAGTCAAAGTCAAAGTCAAAGCCAAAAACCCGACTCGAGCCATGATTAATGACAATAAATTTGATTCTCCTCGTGGATCACCGGGTGTACAATAGAAGGCTTGATTAGAGCGGGCTTCGAGCGAAATCAGAAGCTCTGGGCTTCTCCTCGTAAATTCCAAAAATATGGCAAGGCGGCGGGGCACACAAGCAATGCAATGTTGCAATTTGTTGCTCCTTTTTTTTTTATTTAAGCATAAAATTAAGCTGGCAGACAAGAGCTGCGCCTGCGCGCATTGTCTGACTTTGGGCCATCACTCAAAACGTCGCACGCTAATTGGACAGAGAAATTGCAGAGTGCAAGAGAAGAGAATCGAGTGAGGGGGACCCCAGTCCCAGTTCCAGCTCCCCTGACGATGATTTAGTAGACAAGACATTAGCTTTTTATTTATTTTACGCTTAGTTTCAGTTTCATTCAGGAATTCCCCCCTCTTTCCTCATTAAGGAAATAAAATGCAAGCCTGAGGATGATGCGGTTTTAACCTCGACGGGAATGTGTTTTCGACTTCATTAAAAGTTGATTTAAATATTTCTCTAAACGCATTTCCTTATTCTTCCCAACCTCTCATCTCATCTCATATTTCATTTCTCGCCTTTGCAATTTATTTAATTTTTTTTTATTTTTTTTATTTGTAGTTTTTATGGTTCTTTTTTTTCGCTGTTGCGTTTTCTTTTCTGTTTCTTTAAACATTTTTACAGTTTTCGAGTTGTTTCGCTCGAAATGCTGATGATTATTATATGCTCTTTAATTAAATTAGCCATTATTTTAATGGGGATCTGCATGAAGTTATAAGCGTGTTAAGGTAATAATGCCTAGAAGGAAGGAGAAGGAGGATGGGATGGGGGGCTTAGGATTTCTTCTTCTGCCAGAAGAAAATCCAATTTACTTACAGGCAATATTTTTATGACTTGGCAAAAGCTGACAGCTTAGCTCCAAGTAAAGAATAGGACGGGGGCACATTAAAGTTTTATGGATGGTATACTAGTTACAGGAATATATATAGAGTGGCAATGGTTTGTAAATTTTTAAAATTTGCACCTATCCTCAGGGCAGAGATACAATTGTTAAGAATGGTATATATGGTATATTATGTAAATAATATAAATAAAAGATGTAAAGTCCTTTTAAATAAGTTTCCTCTAAAAATAATCCTTTTAAAACCCATTTATTAATAGTTTTTTTTTAATTCCTTACTCTTATTGATATCTAGGTTAAAAGTTACCCAAAATAGAGCTTCAAATTAAGCAAAGTTCAATAAAAAAACCTTCCCCAGAGACTTGAGTAACTCTTCTTGAACTCTTTTGTCATTGAAACTATTGAGCTTTGGCTGTGTGTGTCACGGTCATGCTCGGCAGCTCTTGACAATAGTCACTGTGACTCTGTGACTTCCTTTTTCTTTATTTTTGTATTTTTTTTTGGTAGTTTCTGGCATGGTTTTTATTTTTTTGTTGGCTGTATTTGGCGCGACGGACAGACAACAAACACGAATTGAAAATTGTAAAATGTCGCCGTCGAACTAACACAAAAAAAAAGAACAAAATAAAAATAAGAAAAGAGTTAAGAGTTAGGAGAAATGGGATAGTAGTAGCGAGTGTAATGTCGATACGAATTCGGCGGGATAAACAAGTTTACGGCTTGTCCCAGACACAAGAAAAATACACAAAAAAAAAGAAGCACTATGTCTACACTTAGAGAAGTAAGAATAATTTATAATTTAAGATTAATAGAGAAAGCCTAGACCTGCAAAATAAATCTAAAGATGAGAGGAACCCAGGCTGGCATCGGAATATATTTAATAAAATTTTTAAACTTGTTTTTTACACTATAAAACTCCCAAATACTTCCTAAACCCCTCAAAATTTCTCTCTCTGCACATCAACAACAACAAGATGACGCCAAGAAATGCAGATGAGGCTGACAGCAGCCAAAAGACGACGACGACGACGATGTTGCCAGTGTGTTCATTGCATATGGGTCGCGCTGCTCCATTTCCACATGGACGCCACTGCATCCCAGCTGCAGCTCACAGCTCTCTCCCTCCTTCGCGAAATCCAAGCCCATCCTCATCAATTGAGGAACATGCAAGCAGGACGACGACGACGACGACGACGGAGACGCCGATCTTTGGCTGCATAATTGCCAGTCTAAATCAATGGGGCGCAAGTTGTTGTTGCCGCTGTGCATGTTGCAGTTGCATCAGTTGTTGCCTGTTGCACCCATACATGACTCTGTCGGACTTCATTGTCAACGCCGGCTTTGCCATCTCCATTGGCATCTGCACAGTCACAAGCAGCTCGGCATCCACATCGGCATCGCCATCGCCATCGCCATCTCCATGTCCCAATGTCCCCAAGTCTTGTGTCCCCATGTCCGTCGCGGTCGTCGTCAATATTTGCCATGATCTTATCGTCAAGCGGAGTCATGTCTCTGCCATGGCTTTACTCCCAACCCAGTGGTTGGTTACCTCCCCCTTGGTGGAAGTCTACTTGAGAATCTCCTCTAGAAAAAGAGCCCCCTTTTCAGAGAGTTTTACAGCCGTCACTTGGGTGCAATTATTTTGGAAAATACTCTTTAAAAATGGGTTCTTTGGGAAATACTAAATGAATAATACAATTTATAAAATTTTAAATACAAATACAGAGTTTTTGAAAACGTTTTAATAATGAAATTTTGTTAGTTTCTTAACTAACCTAACAAATATCTAAAATATATTTTTTAGGGTACCTAAAAACCTTAACTTTATAGCTATTTCTTCCCCCTTTCTTAAATTCCGCCTGACTCCCATGGTTGAACATCATCTTTGTCGCTGAGTTATGGCAAAAGACCTTGGACTTAAACACCAGCGACGACGACGACGATGTCGATACCAAACTGTGCCGTCTTGCACCCGCACTGGTTGGCTATTGGAGGTGACTACTCCTCCTCCTCCTCTTCCTCCTCCTCTCCCTCTAAATCCACTCCTGCACCCTGCTCCACCTCGGCCAATAGTGCAATTTGTCATTGCACCGTCAGCGACGACGCGTGCGCCAGCATGGAGACTGAAGACAACCGGCCACTTGGGCACTCTGCCTCTCATGGCTACTCTGCTTCACAAACACTGGCAGAAAATTAATAGAAAATGTCTAGAAAATCTGCCAAAAATATTACAAACTTTACTTCATTTAAAGAAGGTTTAAAACTACTCTTTTATAAAAAACTTTCTTCTAATTTTTCCTTTAAATTTCAAGGAAAATCGATGCAAAACGTTAGATTTTCTGCTTTTCTTTTTTTCCTGTGCATTTCCGAAACTCCTTTACTGCTTCGATGCCTCGTCATCTATCGCTGGCTGCCATCTGCTAACAGTTAAAGCGACTCTCGGTCGCCGAGCATCTCCTGCTGCGCCTCGCAGCCTCACAGCCTCGCCAGCTGGTGGTTGCCAGTGGCAGCAGGGCCCAAAGTCTTATAGCTGAAGCTCTTGGAGATGGCGCTCCTTGGCGACGACTTCTTTATGGCTCTTGATTTTTATGATTCTGCTGTTTAATGGTTCATTTGTGTGAGCCTCCAAGCATGTGTGTGAGTGTCTGTCTGGCTTCCAGTTTTCTTATCGCTGCCTCTAGATCTTTTTTAGATTTTTTTTAACTTTTTCTATATATTTTTGGTTTTATTTTTGGTTTAGTCATTGCTGTCGGCCTAGAATTTATATTTTTTAGAGGACACCTCCAAATTATGGCCATTTATGTTGCATACTTTTTTGAAAATCGATAACTGGTGGCTTTTATTGGCAACTCCCCAGAAAACCCAATGCCATGATTATGCTAATGAGCCGTTGTTGACACGCTCACCGCTGATCTTAAGCCCGGGATCTTAAGATCTCCATCATCATTAGCCCACCTTTCGGTTAACCATTTACCAAGTCAGCAGAAGTAGCGTCTCCTCTTGACTTCTTCCTTTACTACTTTGTCCCGTCTCGATCATGGCCATCGTTTGCATTGGCCATTTGTTTAACTGCCGCTGCGACACCTCCTCCGGAGCAGCTGGAAGATGCTGATGCTGATGATGCCGTTGGAGATGGAGCTAAAGTTGGAGTTGGAGTTGGAGATGGAGTAAAGCGGTAATGGATAATGGCGCCGCCTCCATTCAAAAATCACTTTATGGCTGCTGCAACTGCCGCCGATGAGAAGGATGATGGCTGAGTCTGCGTTGTCCATAATTGGATGCAGTGCCAATCATTTTAACAGCTACACAAACACGCAAAATCACCAAACCGGCTGGCGATTGCTCCTCTTCGCCTTTTCCCATACTCATCGCTCTTGAGAGAGTTTCTTTTTTAACCAGGCTCAAAATGCAAATTTAAATAAAATCAAGCAGAAAAATACAACATCAGAGAACTTCAAAATACTTTGAATTAATTCAGAATAAATTATATTTCTGTATTAATTTTTAAAAGAATAAGCAAGCAATTTAGAATTCTTTAAATTAAAACTCCCAAAAAAATGGTATAACCCCAAAGCCTTCAAGAAAAGTATTTAAAATAAATAACTTAATAACTTTCTGCAGTTCTCCTGCTTTAAAATAAATATAATTAATTCCTTTATAACCTTTTTTATTATGTCAATTACTGGTCTTCCTTATTCCCTACCAATTACAGGGTATAAATGAGTGGAAAGCCTGAACTTGTGGTGGCAGGCACTTCAAAGCGGTCTGGCAGTCACAGGACCAGGCGGAGACCAACTCATCTTCCTCCTCTTCCTCCTGCTCCTGCTCCTGCTCCTCCTCTGTCTGTCTGGGTTCTGGTTCGGTTCGCGGTCTCAATGACAATTGGCGCCATAGCCGCGGGGTTGCGTTTGGGGGCTTGGTTCGGGTTGTCTGCAATGAGGATCGTCGCTCCTTGGACCATTCCGGGTTGTTTGTTTATAATTAGCCCACTCGCTGGCCCGCTGGCTGCGACTGCAATTCAAATTGATGATGGCTACTGGTTTTGCCAGGCTTCTTCAACTGCTATTTTTATGGTCGATCAATTTTCTATAACATCACACAGTTAACTGTGGCTTTAAGTTAATAAAAGCGGTTTTTGTACAGAAAATATTCTTAAGTTTCAAATTAAAATAATTAAAATATGAAAAAATACATTTTTCAAGATTTTTGATACATTATTTAATGAATTTTATGAGTTTTAAATATTTTTATGATAAAAAGAAGTAATAAAAATGGTTTAAAAATTAAAATCCATTTAAAATTCATCTAAAAATATAATTATCACATTTTTGGGCAGCATTTTAATAGAAAAATTCATTTTTCAATATTTTTGATACATTATTTAATTTATTTTATATTTGAATTCTAAAAAAGAAGCGCTAAAAACGGTTTTAAAATTAAAATCAATTTAAAATGCATCAAAAAACAATCGCAACACATTTTTGGGCAGCATTTCAATTGATTTAATATTTTTAAGGCTTCAGAAATATTCCTAATATTTAACTTTTCTATTTAAAAATGTATATAAATATTTTTTATATACCAAATAAATTAAAATAAATTTCTAAACCAAGTTAAAACGTAAAATTTCCCCCAGTGCTTCTCCTTTCTACGATCAATCTCTTTTCTCTAACAACTCCTCTAATTTTTCTGTCTTGTTCTTCTTTTTTCCAGGCGGAAATGCTCTTGGATGATGGTCTTTTGGCCACTGGACATGTTCTTGGCTTGGCTGGACATCCGCACGGACTGGTGGTGGGCGCCTTGGCACCGCCACCGCCGCCGCCAATGAAGCAGCCGTCGCTGGACAAGAAGCAACAGCTCAAAGGCTCCTCTGGCGGAGCTGGTGGAGCCACGCCCACGCTGGAGTATCATTACCAGATTATGTATGCGCACTGTGTGCAGCAGCAGCAGCAGCAAAGGGAAAGGGAAAGGGAGCGAGAACGAGAGAGGGAAAGGGAAAGGGAACGAGAGCGGGAGCGAGAGCATCTGCCACATGGTCATCCGCTGCCGCCGCATCAGCATCAGCATCGTGCTGTTCTGGTGGCCGCCGCCCCACATCCGCATGTGCCGCACGTGCTACATCCGCCGCCGCCCGCGCTTAGCTCCTCGTCGGCCTTCCAGCCATGGGGACCGACCACCACGAAGGCCTTCCTGCATGCGTACAGCGCCACGCTGTCCTCGCTGCCCTACGCCTGCCAGGAGCCGCCGGAACTGCAGAATCCCGAGCGTGTGGTCCGCAGCACGGACAAGAGATACGCGGAGCGTACGTATCAACCCAATGTGGCGCTGGCGCCGCGCAAGAGCATACTGTCCAAGGAGCGAGAACGGGAAAGGGACAAGGACAGGGAGCGACTGGAGCGAGAGGCGGCTCTAATGGAGCGCCAGCGATTGAGGGACAAGGAGCGGGACAGCCATCAGGTGGTGCACATCAAACAGGAGCGTTCCCAGACGCCAACACCCACGCCGACGCCCACAACGACGCCGGAAGAGGAAGAGGCACAGCTGGAGGTTGTTGAGCCACCGCATACCTCTTCCAGTGGCAGCAACTCCCCCGAGACTCCGCCAGCTTCAGCGGCAGCAGCTGCCCCGCCATCCTCTAACCTTCGTAACATGCGCAGTCCCGAGGAGTTCTCGGCCGGCGGCAGCAACGAGATTACCTCCTCCACCTCACCGCATCACCAGCAGCACCAGCAGCACCAGCAGCAGCAGCAGCAAGTGCAGCAGCAGCAGCAGCAGCAGGTGCTGCAGGGGCATCAGCAACAGCAGGTGCATCCGGCTCAGCCATCGGCAGGAGCTGCTCCTCCACCAGCCACATCGCAGCACGTCATTGCCACCGTTAACCAGCATGCCAAACTCTTGCCAAGCTCCAGCTCCCTGCCCATGCCAAATGGTAGCAGCTCATCATCATCATCCCTCACGGCCACCCACAATGAACCAAGTCGGATTCGGATCAACAAGAACCTGATGATGAGTCAGCAGCATCAGCAGCAGCAGCAGCAGCAGGTGTCCCCTCATCTCCACCAGCTGCATCATCATCATCACCTGCACCACCTGCCCGCCCATCATATGCATCACTATAGCAGCCATGGCTACTACAAAAGCCAGGCCTCGTCGCCCACTCAATCCTCTAGCGCCGGAGGAGGCCTGAATTTGAGTACCCACTCCTCCAACGTGGTCAGTTCGCCCCACCATCCGAAGGGCACAGCGAACGGAAAGCCCCATTTGGGCAGTGAATTCGAGTTATCCACGGACACCGATGATACGGACAGTCTGAACGGAGAGCCCGACTCCAGTGCCATGTTGCCGCCATGGGAGCAGGCGGTGGAGTCCCTGCGAGAGACACGTCCCAGGGATCGGGAGCGAGTGCTGCATTTGCTGCAGACGCTGCTCCAGGAGAACCATCAGTATCGCTACAATAACCTCCAGTTGAGCGAGCTGCTTCACAAGCAGGACGCACACATAGCCGATCTCACGGAGCAGTTGCAGCGCTATCGAAGGCAATTCGAGGAGCAGGACTGCAAGGTAGACCTTCGCAAGATGCCATTCAAGAAGCAGCAGCAGCAGCAGACGACGACTCAGCTGGACGAGGTTTTGGTCGAAGAGGGCAGGGGCGAGGGCCCAGCAGCAGAGGAAGAAGATGAGCAGGAGGACCTCGAGGAAGAGGAAATGGAGGATCGAGCCAACAATAATAACCAGCAGGAGGCAGCGGCTCTGATAAAGGCGCCAGCGCCTACAAATGGCCTGAGAAGGAGTGCCTGTTGCGAAGTCCAGGACTTTGAGAAGCTGGAGGAGCCGGAAAACAAAAGGATAAAGCTTCAGGAAGGCGACAAGAACCCAGCCAGCCAAGTGCAGGAAGAGCAAAGTCCTCAGCCGCCAGAGAAATCCAGAGAATCGAGTGAGAAAGTCACCAAGAGTCCGCAGCCCAGTCAAATCTCCAGCGATGATGAGGAAATGGAGGAAGATGACGACGAGGAGGAAGATCAGGGGGAACACGAAGAGCAGGAGGATGACGATGAAGATGAGGACGAAGAGGTTCAGGCCCAGGCTCCGCATAGCAGTGCCCTGGCCACGCCACCCACAGCCACCACACCCATTTCTCCGGATTCGGCGGCCACAGCCGGAAATTGTCAGCTGTTCGACAGCAGCAACAGCAGCGACGAGTCCTCGATGAAGAAGGCTCAGATGTCCGCCTGCCATGCACTCGAGAAGATCACCAGCCATGTGGTTAGCGAGGAGACCAAGGAGGATAGCCAAGTGGATAGCCAGGAAGATGACGAGGAAGGGGAGGAGGAGGAGGAGGAGGAGGAGGAGGACGAAGACTCCGAGGATGATGAGATGCCGCTGCAGCAGCGACAGCAACAGCAGCAGCGTCAAAGGAGCACAGCGCGACCTCAGACTATACTCAGTGGTTCACCCTCAGCAGGACACCATCTACAGGCACACACACAGCCACAATCACAGTCACAGTCACAGTCACAGCCACACCCACATCCACCCATGGCCACCAAGGCCAGCAAGAAGCAGACACCACCACTTACAGCAACAGGAACCACAGCCACTTCAACCACAACGACAACGAACTGCGAGTTACAAATCAAAAAAGAAATAGCCTAGAGATGGGGAAACCTATCGGCGATCAGCTCTAATACACACAAAAAAACCAGGCTGAGCTATAAAAAATGTTATTATTGATTTTGTTTTAAAAGAAACTTGAAATAGAATAAATATAAATTATAAAATGTTCTATAGTTTCCAAAAGTATCAAAGAAAATTGATATGTTGTTACTTTTCCGATTATATTTTTACATATATCAAAGAGAGCTTTGATTTATCGCAACATTATCGATTTATCGATTATTTCTTTCTTAAACTGGCGCCTAAAATAAAAGATAAATGTGTTATACTTAAATTAAAGTTAACAGTTAAATCAAAATCAATAATAACAAATATTTAGGAAGTCCTGGCAAACACACAGAGTTGTTTCTAAGCTGGTTTCCCCATTTTTCTTTATTTTTATCTAATTTTTTATATAGAAAGTGCAGCCCAAATTCAAGCACAAAGCTTAAAAACGCACAGGCGTTACCCAGTTTTACAGGGTATAATTTTAAATACTTTGGCAAAACCAGAAACAGATAACTTTTTAGCAATGGATCCTGAATAAGGTATACATTCGCTTCTATAGTTTATTTTTCTTCTATAAAAACATCAAGTTTTATTAGGAAACTTCCTTTCTACGTCTTCAAAATTTTATTAAACAATTTCAAAACGCTTTCACATAGCTTGAATTGATCTCACTTAACAAAAACAAAAACAAAAACAAAAACGACAAATACAAATACAAAATTTATTTAGGCTTCCCTATTTCGAAACATCTGTCAAAACGTTGCTTGCAGAAATTATAAATGAAACCAAAGCTTTAAAAACAAAAACAAAAAAACAAGAAACAAATAAACTTTTCTGTATATTTGTTCAAACGACCAATTTGTGCGTGTGTTTTTTTTACCACTTACTTGTACTGCTTAAAAACCTAATTAAGTTATTATTTTATTATTTGTAAATTTGTAAGCTCTGCAAGACATTTAAAAGCGAAACAAAATATTCAAAGCTTCGAGGCTTCGAGCAGGAAATTTAAGAAAAGCAGGCAGGCAAGGCAGCTGGTTCTTATAAAGATTGTAATTACACTTTAGTTTTTAGACCTAAACTTAAGTTGAACAGACAAAAAAAGGAAGAGAAAGAGAAGGAAATACACACAAAAATGAACCCACCACAGAGATAACAACAAATGAAAAAAAACAAAAGCTAAAACAAAAGCTAAACAATTCTAAACTTAAAGAAGTCTTAATCAAGAAAGGGAGGAATGAAAAACAAAAAATCTATATTAATAAGAAGTTGCCGCGTTAAATTTATACAAATACGAGTAATATGCTAATAGAAGATGAACAGGATAAACATATACATTAAACATTAAACAAATACGCGTCGTACCCTTTAAAGATAAATATTTATTGTAGCTGCTACTAGTTATAGATCGAGCAATTCTCTTAATTGTTTAATTAATTAAATTAATTGTTTTTACTTTGTTCTTATCTGTCACCTTGTACGCTTTTTGCTCTTTGTAGGCATTTAGTTTTCTTCGTAGATTTATAAACACTTTTTGATAACTAGTTGGTAAGGCTTCTTTGTCTTATTTTCTTTATTTTGTAAATATATCATTTTCCTTTCGACTTTGAGACTAGAGAAAGTACTACGGATTTTAGTTGCCAACACTCTGTGAGAAACGTATATATATTATAGAGTATATATCTTCTGGATAACAAACCAAGCCAAGAGCCAAGCGAAGGGAGCGCGCAGAGATTTCTAAAATCTATAAACTTTTGTTATAACAAAAATAAAAATAAAAACATATTTCATAAATTATTTATGCCTGTATATGTGTGTTTGTACTTTCTAAAAGAAAACAAAAAAAACATTTCGTTCTGTATTTAAGAATACAATTTCTAAAACTAAAATTAATCGATACAAAAAAATATTTAAACAAGCGCAAATTCATACCAAAATTTGTCTAGAACGTAAGCCTAAAAACTTTTGTAAAATTGTATAAAAAATAAAAAAAGAAATCAAGCGAAAAACGAAAACTTTGACAAGTAAATATTATATGAAAAAAAACATTAAGCATGAAAAACAAAGAAAAACAATTGTTATGCGTATTTAAGTAAAAAGTTAAATACAATTATATATGCAACACAAACAAGAAATTACGATTGCTATGCAAAACCAATAAAAAACATTAAAATATATACAAATCACTGTAAATGAATTTTCTCCAAAAATTTTGTGTTTCATTTTCGAACCCCAACCTAACCCAAACCCAAGTCCAAAACCAGAACCAGAATGATAATAAACTTAATTAAAATTAAAATCATAGTTAAACAGAAGTGCAGTGCAGGTTAATCAAAAAGAACGTCGAAAAAAACGGTTTTCAAAACATTTTCTCGTGTATTTATGGCCAAATTTTTACAAAACAAAAACAAAAACCCGAAACACAAACATTTTTTGTATCATCTTTTTTTGCTAACAAACCCAAAGAGATAAATAAAAGAAAACAAACTAAACAATCATTTTTATATATAATTAAAACGATTAAAATATATATATATATGGACAAATTTTACATAACCCGAGTGTTTATATATGACATTATATGATATACTTAAATTTAAATACGAGACAGCTCGCAACATCTTTGCCCCGCTTGATATTGTTAAAAAATAATCTTAAAAAATTAAAATAAAAGAAAGAAATCGTGCAAAGGCTAAGCAGCAACCAGAAGAAATCACAAAATAATGGCATAAGTTATATATATAAATAATAATAATAATAATAAGCAACCATGCAGCAACAAATCCGCGTCTTGTCAACAAATACAACATATATATATATATACAACATTATTATATAAATATATATATATGTGTGTGTGTGTCTCTGACGACGATTCAGAAGAAGCAGAAATAAAATGTACAAATTGTGGAGCAAATATATAAACAATAGAAAATGTAGTGAGAAATTCGATCGATCGAGTGGAGGGAGTATGAAGAGCAGACGAAAAAAAAAACAGATGAAAATGCACCACAAAGCAAATAAAGTTTAATCAAATTAAACAGTTAATGAACATAAATAACATTTGACTTCAACGTTTCATATTTAAGTAGTGCAGAAACAAATAAATACAAAGAAAACAACAAAAAAAAAAAAA
>VNJQ01003103.1:0-85779 GCA_008042515.1 Drosophila truncata | reverse complement strand
GTCAAGCTCAATAAATATGCGTAAGACGGGACGTCGCAAAATACTGTCTAATTGCCAGGTGGAAATCTAGCTTCGTAAGCAATTCTACATATATGTATATAGCATTACATATATAGAATATTATCAGTGATCCGCGCAGCTGCATGCACCCACCCACCCACGATCTGACCTCATGGCACCGCCCAGAAATGATGCAACTTTGAAGGTCTCCCGGATTCCTTCCCTTCAAGATAATCGCTAGAGGTGCCTTAAGTTCCTTGAACTTCCACAAGGCTTTAGTTTATGGCGCAGCTTAATTGTTTTCGTAATTTCTGGGAAGAGATCTACGGAAAGTGTCTTGGGCTCCTCCTGCCAATTCATTTAATGATCTTGACCCTGCCACCGAGAGGTTGTATTTCGCAAACTGCAATTAAATTCAATTTCCTACTAACAATTTCCACAATACACTTGGTAAGTACTTTGTGGGCATCACCCACCTGGCAGCCGAAAAACCAATTTTAGCATTGCATCACCCACCGGATAATAAAAGGGGGAAAATCTAGGACTTGAGTCTCGCTAAAGCAAACACTTGTGGAGGGAAATATCTGTGAAATCACTGCAAATATTGGCCCTCCACATCAATCAGACCACAAGCAAACATTGAGCTCATCTCCAGGGATGATCTTTATAGAATGCCATTCGCACTCTATTGCCAACTTGTGGGGCAATTCCATCTAAATTCCATCATCATCATCAACAGCATCATCCCGACTGGAAACAATCCGCCCAACGGATGTTTGTGCTGGACATTAGAAATTGTCATCTAACAATTAGATGTGCGAAAATGTGCATCGTCAGATTGACTTTAGAGTGCAAATATTGATCAATCAATGGCATATCTACACTGGGAAAAAAACTTAATGACTTAAAACAAATAAAAATGTAATTTCATGGGAAACTTTTTAAAAATGCTAAAAATCAAACAGAAAATGTTATTAATATTTTCTAGGTGGTTTTCAAACTAAAGAAATATTATTTTAGTAAGTCCTAATGCTTTTGTTCAGTGTATTATCGATGCATTGGGGAGTGGCTTATGAAAATAGGAAAAGCCACCTACCTTGCGGTTGTGAAATGCTTTGGCAAGTCAATAAATGTATTGTAAACATTTTGATAATTTTCAAGCTAACCAAATGCGATCATTGGCTTAAATTGTGCTAGGTTAGGTCAGCCAAGAAATTAAATAAAATAACAAAATGGTAGCTTTAATGTTCACATTCAGCTGGCCATCGAGAGCCTCTGGGCTTGATCCAATTAAAAGCGACAGCGTCTCGTAAGATTCAACTTTTTATTGGCATTATCATTATTTTTATGACTAATAATTGCGCTCATATTGTCTATAATTAAAATACTAAAAACGTCTCAATTAAATTGTTATTAACAAAAAGGCAAAGCACACACACACACACACACACACACAGACCAATCAGACAGCAAAACCCCAGCTAAAACTATCATATCTTTGTAGTATATATGTGCGGATCTTTAGATCTGAATGCTGAAAGTAAAACTTCTCGTCGGGCACTTAGAATCGAGTCAAGTGTAATTTCCATTAACTATGTTTGTTATGGTCGCTCTGTCCGTTCGTCTGGCCTCTTAATTGGGCGCTAACGTGTTTCAGATACATTTGTATCTCCAAATAGCAAATAGCACCGAGACAGCAATTAAAACAATCCTCTCCTTGAACCGCATATCATGACATTTAGAACTTTTAGTGCGCGTTGAGCTCGCGCTCTCTTAATTCACCTAAAGCTCAGCTTTAAATTGCACGCGTCTTGGATTCGATCAGATTTTATATCTTGTCTGGGTCATGACCCAGTCGGAGAAGAAGAGAGAGACTCTTCCTGCTTTTTTTATGGGGTGATGTGTGTGTGATTCCTAATTAGCATGCGAGTATACGAGCTCCACTCATAATCGCTGTTCCCGCGAAATGCCAACTGCAAGTCACGGTGACGGGAACTGTGACTGGGCGTGTGAAAGCCCAGATTAAAAATCCCAAAACAAAGTCTTTATTGACACTTTTATGATACGAATATATATATTTAAAGGGATTAAGCAGGGTAAGCATGATGCAGCCAATTTTCGAAGTGGACCTACCTCAAAAAGAATATATTTTAATGCTAATAAAGCATTTAAATTAATTCGAATAAATATATTTTGTAGCATTTTTAAAGTATACAAAGTGGGCATTAATAAAAATTATCTACGAAAGGGAGAACATATTAAAAACTTCCATGGTTTAGATTCTTATCTATGCTTATTATTTATTAAAGGCAAACTTTCTTTTAAATTTAAAATGAGGTTAAAATATCCTGTAAATCCCCTTTGAAATAAATAAGAAGTCGAATTTAAATAAAATTCTTTACATATTTAAGACTTAAAATAAAAAAAATTAAAAAATTTTAAAAGAAAATTAATTTAAGTATCTTCTTTGAGACATAATTTCTTCGGCATTATGAGTATATTCAACTTTTCTAAAAATCTCCTTATCAACATGTGAAAACGTTCCACTCTTGTCTTATCATTTTTTGAGTTTTGAGTATCTCAAGTGTCTGACACTCAATCAGACTCAATTTTCTTCCCAATTTCGACAATACTTATCGATAGCTACCTACTGACTTCCATGTAGATGTACATCTCAAGTGGGGATTTCAATATGCCATAGAGTTCACCTGTACTTTTCATATATTAGTGTTATGCATATAGTAAGGCTAGTATTTCCGGTTAGATCACTGCCATTGGAGACCCAGTGATTAGAATCAATAGAGTAGCTGAATAATTACAAGAAATTAAGTAGAAATCGAATGTGTATTTGCAGTTGAAGTTGATTTTCCTGTGATTGCTGTTGGGGTTACCGAGAGAGCTCATCGCCTGGAGAGGAGGGGCTACTTATATATCCGTCATAAAGGTATCAGTAATTTTAGTGTACTGACCGAATGAATGGTTTGTCTGGTAATTAAACCAGTCAGTCGTGTGGGAAAATGTCATTTCAAAAAAACAATTTTATTTCGGCTGACTGCCTTCGGTTATGTTGGTTTTAAATTTAAATTGATAATCGCATAGCTCTTTAATCAATAAAAAATATCATGTAGCTGGCAAGAGCATATTTTCAAACCGAAAAATTCGGGGAAATGCTAGCAACATAAATTATAAAGCAAATTATAAAGTTGTAATAATTTAATTATAAAGCAAATATTTGGTATTAAATCCCAACTATATTAGCTGAAGATTCCTTAGTAAAAATACCCTAAGAATACGCTAAGAATCCTCTGGGCATATTGGCCAATTCCGTTTGCCCTTGGTTGTGTTTGTGACTTTCTCCGTTTCTTGGCTAGCCAAGGAATCTTATCGCCGCGAATGCACAAGGCAGAGAATCATAATCGCTGATAAACATTGCAATAAAGTGGGTTTTATGGTGGCAAGCCATAGCTGATAATGTGGCCAGGGTGCCACGATATATAGTCACCCCCCTGGTAAAAAGTTGCAGCCGAGGTTCTCACTTATCTGCAGTCAGATATAAACGGAGATAATATACCCACATAGGACCACATAGGATGTAGCAACGAATTACAAGCATTTATTTATTTATTTTTTTTTTTTTTTTTGCAAATCGATGGACACATAATGAGCTGCGATCTGAATGGATCGTGTCGCCTGATTTTGGGCTATGAATTGTTTTCGATGTTGTCATGGCCGCAATTAAGTGTATCTTATCAGAGGCATTCAACTCTGGGAACAAAACACATTGCTTAGACAGCTAATACCGGCTGAAATATACCCTGTACCAGGAATTATTTAGTCCTTAGTCATTTTTAGGGGTAGAAACTGCAGATTTTTGCTTTAGGTTAAAATGTTTAATTTTATCTTGAACAATTATAACCCCAATTTGCCCCACGCAGCTTCTCGGGCTATTAAAGTTTTGCAGAATCTGTTATCATGGTGACTTGAGATTATTTTTATATAGCAGGGGATTCCTGAACATATTTTTAAATTAACGCCCAGGTCTTATCTATTTTAAATGTAGATGAATATCAAACTGCGCATTTAAAGTTCTTTGTTGCGAACAGAGAATATTTAAAGGGGGTTATTTAAAATGCAAATTCTAATAAAAGTTTAAATTTAAATTGAAAATATATTTTGATATTTTCGAAATAAAAATTATTTGAATCTGGCAAGTTAGATTTCAAATTCTAAACTTTTCCTATCTTTAAAATTAGAAATACAAAATAAAAGGATTTATGATTATTAGAAACACTTTTTAATTATTGTTTTTTTATAGTAGCCGAGTTTTATTGGAAAGTCATAATTTACGTAAATCATTAAGACATAATCTTTCCATTAATTGAGTTATTAAAAAACACATAAATACACTAATTACGAGGATTACTGATTAGTAAACCCCATTTTAACACCTCTTTACGATTAATTGGTAAATAAAAACACAATCAACCACAAAAAATTACCAAATCTCTGCAACCTATGATGATGAGTCTTAAAAAACTTTATGAAATCAAACAATAATTAATCAGAAATACTCAATAAATTCATCTGAATCTCCTGGATTTTGTGTTTAAGCCCAACCTTATGACTTCTTTTCGATTAATTGATAAATAAAAACATAATCAACAGCAGAAATAGACAAATCTTTAAAAATTATGATTGGGTCTTATGAAATAAATCAAATTTTAGTTTATCTGAGTCTAAGAGGTTTCCTATATCCTTCCTGCGTTCTCCCAACTCACCCATAATATGTAAAAGGTTCTCCTCCAGGAGAAAGGCATCATCGTAGCTGGAATTTGTCAGATTCTCCGTTTTCATATTTAGCAAACTGGGCAACATTGAGGCATACATTTGGATTGCTTTTAATCTCTGCTGATAGTTCAAGCTGCGAACTCTAATTAAGTCAATCCGGTTGGTTACGATTGAATTTCACAAAAAGGGTGCTGCCGTATAGAAGACTCGAGTCTAGTTCCTTGTGGCGAATATTCAAAAATGCAGGCGGCGGATACACGTAGTAAATATTTAAGAATCCTTTACACTATTTTGTTGATTTGTTTTTTGTTATTTATATTTTTTTTTTTTTGCAAAATTTACTTTTTCACAAACGCTTGTTGCTTTTGTCGCTTCTGCTGTTGCTGGCTGCTGCTGATGTTGGTGCTCATTTTTTGTTTTTTTTTTTTGTTGTGTGTTTTTGTTTTTATAATTCTCGACGCTTTTGCTGCTTATATTTAAAGCCAGGCTAAGGTGAGGGGCCAGAGACACACTTAAGTAAAGTTAAATATTTGCACAAATTAAAACCGAAAATAGCTGAAGCGATGAAAGTTAAGGAGGTGCGAGAAGGGGAAAAGCACTGCGCGAACCGTCGGCAATTGGTTCGATCCGATAGATATATATTATTAACATACGAGTCTCCCTACGAAACGCATAAATAAATAATGCAAGACCGGTGGGCAAGTAAGTAAAACAGTGGAATAATCACAGTCCTTAATCGGAAATCCTTTTTTGTTATTTATTTTAATGAGTTAAGGTGGCGTTGTACTGTCTGGGAAGCCGGCTTGTTGGGTTTTTGATTTATTGCGAAAAGGGTGAGGTGAGTGCCTGCCTGCCGGTGGTGCCCTGCGGCTGTCTGTATTATTACCGCCTAGTGCAAAACACTGACTAAACCTCAAATAATGTTCTCAACACGTACTAACTGTCTTAATATTATTTGTTGTAGATATAGAAGCCAGCCGACGGCACCGACGGCAACGACGACACGACGCAACGCCGACGAAAGCTTTGGATCGTTCGGCTCAAAGCTGACCGTACAACAGCCCGCCCAGCGGCAGCGATCGTTCAAAAAACTTTAATAAATATTATTACCTCTCTGCCGGTGGCTATTCCTAGTGCTATTGTTGTTGTTATTGCTGGCAGAGTGTGATTATTATTATTATTGCAGCAGTCGTCGTCGGTCGTCGTCTTGGCAAAATTGTTAACAGTTCGGTCCGGCTCGGATCGCCTTCGATCGGTCGTCGGATCGGCGCAGCTACGGCCGGGTCTTATCAGTCCAGATTAAGCGGATCACACTCACACATAAACGAATTCACGTATTGTATATATAGCAACTCAAATTGTTTAATGGCACCTATAATAAAACCATATCTCTGTGTATATTTGTTTGGGGTCTCTCTATATGTTTTTGAGCTTTCATTAAAATAAATAGTTTTTACTGCCCTGCCAAGCTTTAGCTTACCAAAAAAACAAAAGTCTTGGCTGGGTATTGGGTTCTCAGAAAAAAAGATGGGTTATCAGATTAAAGGGTATAAAATAAATTTAATTTCTTGAAAAAAAGCTGCATTGTTTAATAAATAAAATTAAAAAATGTATAAAATATTTCAGTAAACAGGGAACACAGTTTTTGGGAAATTTGGTTTGCTTTTGAAATCTTTTTTTGTGTCTGCTAATTTTTCATTGCAAAAACAAACTAAATTTCTCTTTTTATTAATTGCTAATTCTAAAGACTACAAATTGTCATAACCATATTTTCCATAATTCAGAAAACCCAGTAAAAATAATTTTCCACTTTCCTATTTGTAGATCACTTCACTTTCAGCTAGGCAAACAGTCAGTCTGGTATCTCCGTCCGTAGTTGCTTATCAAAACCGGAGCTCTATTGCCTCAGACAGCAACACAGAGAGAGAGTGAGACTGAGAGAGATGCGGCTAGAAAAGAATCAGAGATAGAGACAGACCCTGCTGCATATAGCTTACTATATAGTGGAGGCATTATAATAGGTCGTTGTTTCTGTTGATATAGGCTTTCCAGCGTCGATTAGTAAGCGCCTTAGGCTAAGCCGTTCAAGGCATTCGGTTCACTCTGTTGCTTATCAGTGGCAGTCGGGAAAACAGTCGGAAAATTCTGGTTTTCCAGGGATGGTTTCATAGATCGATCAGTATGACACAATCTCCTCAACTGATTTGTGTGTATTTTCTTTGGTTGCAGCTCTGATTGATACTTGTGATTCAATTGAATATAATTCCGACTGTCATTCCCACTCTCTCTTTCTAGCCGCCTGCACAATCGCAACGGGGACGGAGCCCCCCTTTCATTCCGATTTACTCGCACTCATACCCATACCCGTACTTTATACGCCGGAATTTCTGTGACGAAACGTAGAGCTCCAGAGCGCCAGTTGCCCACTCATTGTGCACTTTGCTTCCTTCCAATCCATTTCATTTCGAATGCCGGTCGATCGGCGTCATCATCCGACATCGCCATCATCATCGGCTTTGCGGAAACTTGATATAAATATCGTGGTGCCATTTTGGTGGCAACAAAGTGTTTTTTGATGTGCCTCATTCACAGGCTTTTGTGATTGAATGCTCATGGGGCAGTGACAAATCCATGCTTATATATAGATAATTAAAATAATTAAATAAGAGTCTTGTTGATTCACAAGATTTGTCATATTTAATTTTTTTAATAATTAAACTTGATCTTAGGGAACTGTCTACTATTTTCTTTGATATTTATTTAAGTAAAGCCAATCCTGTTCGAGATCGATATAGGACAGAGCTGACCACCCAGAGTCTCCAAGATCATTAAAGGCAATATGCTTTTAACACAGATATAAAGAAAAGAACTTTGAATTATTCAGTTAATCAAATTACAGGAAAGCAAGTCCCAAATATCGAATCGTGAATATCCATCGTGAATATCGTGATATGAATAATCATAATATGAATATGAATAATCATAACTCTATATAAATCTCTAAATAAGTCTACCCTAAATAAAAAGCTATTAGGGAATATTTATATTTCTTTAAGATGTGCCTGAATAATGGACTCCTTCGAGTTATCCACTCCAAATGGACATCTTTCTGTCGCCTCTTCCATGCAAAATATCATCATCTGGCCTGATCCCTTGAAATGGGGTTGCATTAAATGCAATTACAAAATATGTTTACGCACATGAATATTGTAATCTGTAAATGTATGTGAGGCATACGATCGCCGAACATGACGCATATGTTTTGGTTTGAGACGGAGCCCAACAGATCCGAATGAATCACTCACACACCACAACACACAATGTCCCCACAATCGGGAATCCGAATTCGACTCAAACAACTCCGCCAGTTGATATCCGAGAGATACACGGAGAAAAGGGATACCAAAGGCTTGAAATAATTCTTGTACTTATCGTAGAATAACTAAAAAATATAATATTTATTTAAAATACCATTTAACTTGTTGACATTTTGTTCATAATTATCTCCCGTTTAAATCATTAATTTATTTTTTAGCTTATTTAATATTCTAGATACTCAGAATAATAACATATTTGAAGCCCCATTAATTTTGTTTTAATAACATTTTCATTGCATTTTTCTCAGTATCCATATGTTTCCTGCCTGGGAAATGGGGTGTGGTGTTGGTGACGAAAATAATGCAACAAAAGAACAACAACACAGTAGCATTAAGCGCGGAAAACAAAGTGTGGAAAAAAGATAGAATTAAAATAAAATGCATGCCATGTTCAAGCTGATGGCCTGTCGCTTTTCCCGGCCACAACATGTGGCGGGCGGCCCTTGGGGATTGCAATTTCCAGGGAATTATGAAAATTAGCCAAGCCAGAACAAGCTGCTCTCCCTGTATTTTTTTTTTCTTTTATTTTCTTTTCTCCTGCTTCTCCTTCGTTAAGTGAATTTTTTGCAATGAAAAAACAAAAAATTATTATTTTATTTGCATACATTTTTATAGAGACAACCAACCCACCGAAGAATGAACCGAACACAGCGGCAGCCCGCGTATCCATGGGATACACATGTGATTTGCATGTGCGGTTCGTCACCGGCTTCATGATCATGATCACTCGCTGTCGACTGTCGGTTGCAATGATCATGACGACGATGACAATAATGACCATTATGGTATTCATAATGTTTGACTGCAATTTACTATTTACACTTCATTTAGCGGCGACAACTTTAAGTGAAATGTGTCCACATTGGCTGAGTAGTTTGCTCGCTTTCCTGTATTTGCCGCTGTATCTGTGAGATACTCTCGGGGCTCCTGCATGAAACAATAAGAAATAATAAGCATCGCAATTGAATAAAGCTGCGCCCGCAGCTCCAACTAATTGGCGAATTAGCTCAAGTGTGAGGATAGTCTCCCGGCTAAAGTGGATTGTATAAGGAGCGAATCTCGGGAATGGGTTCACCGAGAACTAAAGAGTACTTTAACTACCTCTGCCACTCGACTCGGAAAAGCTTTTCCCTCTCACACACCTATTGAGTAATAAGTCTTGAGTTGGTAAGAGTTATTTAGGAAATGTCTATCGTTAGTTAAATATATTTAAAACTGATTAAAAATGTTGTTAAGTTCAGGTTAGAAAAGAAAAGCCTTTTTACTAGGCAGATCTTTGTTTTTCAGCGACTGCGAATAGAATAAATTCTAGAGAGAAATTAGAAGCTCTTTTTGAAAATAGTAAACCATCAATTTAACAAATTAACCTTTCTTTATCTGTCAAAAAATTGAAAAACTATCACTTTAATTGTATATTTTAAATGAATTTTCAGAGGAATATCTATTAATATTGGTGGATTCTGCAATAGATATCAGGTATGTGCTTTAGCTTTTTTTGTACTCAAAAACGTCCTTGTTTTGCGACCAATAAATGATAAGGAGAACGTCTTCAAGAACCTTTAAAAAACTTTATGGGCAATAGTTTCAAATTGACCCTCACCGATATCATTATAATGAATATGCAACCGACTTATCAATAGGTTTCAGTTTACCCTATTCCATATATATAAGCTTTTACCTATTGCGAAACCCTTCAAGACCTCAAGCAAAGTGTGCTGTTATTTGTTTACTTTATATCACAAGTGACGCAAGGCGCTTCCTTTCATTATCTATCATGGAAATTAATGAATGTCCAAAGCGGATATAAAGAATATATAGGCGCAAAAAAAGACAGATAGAAATATGTGGGTTATTTCGTTAGTTTGTCTGCCGCGGCGGCTATGCCTAGATCTAGATAGCAAAGTACCAACTTTTTAATTATAATTATAAAAGAAGAAGCGCCACTGATTTGCGAAAGCCAAGCAAAAGCAGTAGCAGAATGCAAATCAATGGAGTTCGCGTCTGGGCGATAACCTCCTATCATATCAGCAGAGGAATGGAAGGAGAGTCGGAGAGTCGTGTCGCCTCGGCTCGGTTTATATAGTAGCATTCAGCTGCTCGGGCCCCTGAACCTCTGTCATGCATAATAGCCGAGAATTACAGGAGGCTTTCGGCTAGGCTAGGGGTAAAAAATAAATAAATACTAGCAACTCAGGTGACACAAGCCCCATTCAAAGCTATAGCTACAGCTGAAGCTAAACCTAGTCAGGGGAATATAAATATTCAACAAGTGGGCTGGCGGTTTGTAAGCAAGCTTGGTGTATATAAGCCGCAGTATTTGCCATTGCGCATATTTAACCCTTTGGGGTTAAGTTAAACTTTACGATTACGTTTTACAGTGCTTAAATTTTTGTAAGTCTTTCTCTTATTTTTCCACAACCGATTTCCTAGGCTTTATTTCAATTGTAACTTTAATTCCCCCATCAACAGTTGCAGCAGCAGCAGCAGCAGCAGCAGCAACAGCAGCGCCAGCGCCAGCAATTTTCTTAATCAATAAACAAATTATAAACATTTTATAATGATTGCTGGGCTTATCGGCCTGGTAAGTGGTCTTATCAAGGCCACGACGCTCTATTTATAATGCGATTTTCAAATGATTTGGTTGCCACACGTGGCACGTGTTTTTCCTTTTTCTGGTTTGACTGAAATACATTTGAACTTTGACTAGAAATATATCATTAATAACTCGGTCGAAGTGATTGAAATCATTTTTGTGATCATAAAAGCCTATCGCGAATAATTTGGAGAGTTTATGGCATTGAAATGCTATGTTTATGTGTCATGTTTTTAAGGAAATATCTCTAGTTTAATAAAGACTTGAAAAAGGGAAAATAGTAAGTGCTCAATTATAAAACTTGAAGTAATTTTCTGGGAACACTTAAAGAAAGCCCTTTCAGACAGATAAGATTTCTTAAATATAATTTATGACTAATTAATTAATTTTCCCATTTGTTTCAAAGTATTATTAATTATTTAAGACTCACCAGACTCCTGCAACTCCTGCTCCATTTTCTCCACCTTGTTGACCTTCATAAGCTGCTGCTGTTGGCCCTCGTTTACAGTCAGATCCTGTGGATGTTTCATTGTATGGCCACTCTTTATTTACAGGTTACACGGGTTTACGAAGGGTTTGTCCAATCACATAGTCATAAAGTCAGGCCCCGGCAACTGCAAATAGGGAGAACGACAATCGATTAGCTGTCATATATCAATCTATTGCTGGACAAATTAAAGTTTTAATGATTGTCCGATAATCGAACCTGAAGTATCGCCTGTAAATCTACAAATAGTGTACTTGTACGGACACACAAAGTAGGTTGTCAACATGAGTTGACGCTTCACATTACATGGCCCCCATCGGATATTGGGTTTACGATCCCCCAGGCGATATCAGTGATATGCCAGGCACACCTGTACCAGTGCTTATTTGGCTACCATAAACCAAAGCTGTACTCCCACCTCTTCAAACACGAAAAGTCCCAAACCTAAACCCGAAAAAAATAACCGAAATCATAATCTTCAATAACTTTATTGACTGGCCCAGGGCGGCTGATAAAAAAGAAGGTAAAAATGGTAAAAAAAAAATAACCTGGTGATAACGCTGAAACAGAATTTCTGATTATCAGAAATTTATTGTTTCTTCTGCCCATTTTACCATTATGCGAACTTTTTTATTCTCTTTTCGCTCGAGTGCCAGAACAGCCGATAAGCCCCATGGGCTCTACGGGCTCTGGGAGTCTAGTGTCGTCTCCTCTCTCATTTGTTGTATTCCCTTTCATATAGCTCTCTGTTATCGCTTATCATTTAGTTGCCACTGACGCAGACCCCTTGGGGGCCCTGTCACTGTGTCACCTTTGAACGTCGGGAGTTGCTATAAATCCAGAATCGGCTGTTATTTCATGCGAAGCTTGTATTACAATAAAAAGAAATTTTGGAGAGGATATTTAGAGTGTTTAAATAATATTTTTGTAAAAAAAAAAGAACATGTGTTCCCCATTCTGGTAAGCAGTAAAGAACTAATGTTTTTTTTTAACATATAGTTTCTATAATATCTATAAGAAATAGGACTTTAAGATCTATTCAAACTGTTACAAGTTTTCTTTGATTCATACTTCACCGGGCTTGCACATTCGTTTGACTTACATTTTATTCTTAAAATCATTATCCGAAAACCTAGTCTGCCGTTCATTTGCGTTTGTATGATATATTTAGGAGAAACATTCCATTGTTTGTGATTTAAAAACAGTACATCCCACTAGTTTCTCTTAAATTGAAAAAATGTGTTCCCGTGATCCGGCCTCCAATCAGTTAATTGACTACAAAACCAATGATTCCGAGGAGCAAAAGCAATGCACCACTTCTGCTGGAAATCCAGTTGCCGTGAGGGATGCCATACAGACGGTGGGTCCCAGGGGTCCAGCCCTGCTCCAGGACTTTCAGTTTTTGGATGAAGTTATGGCCTTCGATTGCGAGCGAATTCCCGAACGTGTCGCCTATGCCAAGGGAGCTGGAGCCTTTGGTTACTTTGAGTGCACTCATGACATATCCAAGTTCTGTGCAGCCACCGTCTTTGATAAGATAAAGAAGCGCACTGCCATCGCTGTGAGATTTTCGGTTGCCTGCGGTGAGAATGGTTCGGCGGATACGACCCGTGAGCAACGTGGATTTGCAATCAAATTTTATACAGAGGAAGGTATCTGGGATCTCGTGGGCTGCAATATGCCTGTGTATTATGTGCGCGATCCCTCGCTGTTCCCCAGTTTGATACATGCCCAAAAGCGTAATCCGCAGACCCATCTAAGGGATCCAGATATGTTCTGGGATTTTATGACCCTGCGTCCGGAGACCCTGCATGCTCTTCTCATGTATTTCAGTGATCGTGGCACACCCGATGGATATCGTCACATGCACGGCTTTGGAGTGCACACCTACCGCATGGTCAATTCGAGTGGCGATACGTATTACGTTAAGTTTCACTTGAAGACGGATCAGGGCATCAAGAACCTGGACAGTCGACGCTGCGATGAGCTCAAGTCCAACGATCCGGATTATGCCATTAGGGATCTGTACAATTCGATCAAGAAGGGAAATTATCCCACTTGGAGTATGTTTATACAGGTGAGAATTTTATATTAATATTTTAATTATTATTTTTATAATTCATATTTTGATGTTTTAGGTAATGCTCAACGAGGAGGCTAAAAAGTGTCGTTTTAATCCCTTCGATGTGACCAAAATTTGGCCACAAAAGGACTTTCCCCTACTGCCGGTTGGCAAAATCGTTCTCGATCGCAATCCCACCAATTATTTCACGGAGGTCGAGCAGTTGGCCTTTAGTCCGGCCCACATGGTACCAGGAATCGAGCCATCGCCGGATAAGATGCTCCAGGGTCGACTCTTTGCCTATGGAGACACCCAGCGACATCGCTTGGGCATCAACTGCATGCAAATCCCAGTCAACTGTCCGTACAGGGTTAATGTGAGAAACTACCAACGCGATGGCCCCATGACAGTGACTGACAATCAGAACGGAGCCCCCAATTATTTCCCGAACTCGTTCTGCGGGCCCAAGGAAAGTCCCCGGGCAATGGCCCTGCAGACGTGCTGTCCTGTGACTGGGGATGTGTACCGCTACATGAGCGGCGATACTGAGGATAACTTTAGCCAGGTCACCGACTTTTGGACATTTACTCTGGACAACTGCGGAAGGAAGCGACTCATACGGAACTTGTCCGAGCATCTGACCGAGGCGAGTCAGTTTTTGCAGGAGCGAGCTGTGAAACTATTCACCATGGTTCACTCTGATTTTGGTCGCTTGATGACGGAGGCTCTAAACACGGCCAAGATATCCAAGTTTTAGGAGTCAACTTTGGGAATTAATATCAAAATTAATTTAGTGTGGAAAAAAAGTAATTTATTTCTGTTTAAATTGTGAAAAACTGCAATTAGTGAATGTAAAAATGGATGAATCTTTAAAAGTAGAAAGGAAACAATCTCATTTATCCAGTTTAATTTCATGATAGATTCGGAGTGCCTTGGTTAATCTTATAAAATAAGAACCAAGGATACCTAAACCCTTGTTTTAAGTCTAGATAAGGATTTTCTTTAACCTTTAACTTCTTTTTTTTAACCTAATTCATACTGCATACTTTAGGGATTCAGGTAGGCTTCCAGAAAATGATCATATATTCCACGTATTTGATTATCTAACCGATGTGCTAACAGGTCTTGATGCCCTTTCCGAGACCTGACTACCGCCCACCCATTGAGATCTGTCATTAGCTAGTCGCTTGGCTTGCATTCTCTACACGTGTCTAGGGTTTGTCTGCTTAATTAATATGCGTATTTAGATACAGTAGGGTTCATTTTTGTATATAGAAGTTGGACTTTGTAAGAGAACTTTCTGATTGAATTTTTAAAATAAAGATTTAATGACAATTTCAGCAAGAAAAAATCATATACTTGCAATTTATTAGGTAGTTTCTAAGTTTAAATTGGTTTTTGTATTTCCCTCTACGAATATTACTCAATATTTGCACCTACTGTTTTGTAACGCACTGTACTGCACACACATTCTTGATATAAAAGCCAAAAGCTTGTGTCTAACTAAAACGTTTAGCAAATATAGACGGGATGCAATAATAAACATTTAATAGTAGTTAAGGTTCCCAACCAGTTAGGTGACTTAAAACTTACTTGAAGCTCAGTGGCCAGGCGATATTCTTAATGCTCTCGCTGCTGCTGCTACTGCTGCTGCTGCTACTGCTGCTGCTGCTGTTGTTGTTTATTTTGACTGCAGGGCTTTTATCAGCTGGTTATTATTATTGTTGTTTTTCGATTGTATTTGTATTTGTTGTTATTATTTGTTGCTTTGTCGAGTTGACCGCATGAATGAAAAGCGAAATAGCAGAGCAGCCAGGCACACACACACTTGTTGATTTCTTTATGCGATTTCGTGGCTCGTTATAATTAAAGTCGCTGCTGCTGCGCCGGTTAATTTCTGTTTCTGTCTCTCCTTCGTATTACTTTTTATTATTATTTGTTATTGTTCCTCTTTGTTGTTTTGTTTTGGCACAAACACACACGCCACTCTTCTTTTCGGGAGATTTGCTTTGGCTTTTGATTTTTTTTTTTTTATTGCACTTGTTGCTGCTGTGCTGCTGCTGAGGCGATATTCATCTCGGGCGTTTAATTAAGCCCGTACGAGTGATTTTGCCAGTTGTATAACTGACACACACTGCATATTCATTTATTTCAATCAAAGTGGAATATATAACTTTAACATCTCGCCGTTGCTTTGTTTTTCAGTTTTCCCTTGCGCCGCCGTCTTCGAACGTCACTTGAATTCAACTACGGCTTCTGAGTTCCGTTACAAAAGCGTCAATAATGCTCTCCCTCTCACTTATCACTCACTGGCTCACCCACTCTCGCGGCGCGCTCTCGACCCAACGCACACACACACGCTGCGGCCGCGGCTGCGACTGCGGCTGCGACTGCTGCTGTTACGTAGTTGTTTTTGCCAAACAAAAAATTCCGTTTACTTTATTATTTTAATATGCATTAATTGCATAAATGGAGCGTGTTGTGGTTCTTAAGCATGGCTTTGGGTGGGCGGGGGTAGGAATTTGCGCGGCTGGCAAACTACAGTTGATTGAACCCGCTGGCACACGCACACACACACACTGACGCGTTCCAATTGGAGAAAAGAACCCGGCGGACCGATTGACGATTGGCGACTGAAATCAAAGTCGCCAAACCGAACAAAAGAGGGGGCAAGTGAAACTAAAACAATAACACACACATGCCCACACAGCGCAGCGAATGGTGAAAAACGCGTGTGGAAAATAAGCGCCGATAATATCACATTTTGTTGTTAAATTTCTGTCTAACAGAGTTCAAAACGGAGCCACGCGAAAATAGCAACAAAGCAATTTGCTGAGAGTGAGAGTACTGGCCGTCCGTGTGCTTGCGAATGCGCGGGTGTGAGTGTGACTTCTATCACGTCAGATTTTCACCGATCTTCTGCGGTCCGAGGGTTGCCAACTTGTGGCAAAAATTATGATCTGGTGGCATGGCCTGCCGTAGCGTTGCCAGGCTGGTAAGCTTTTCCATAAAATTGGAAAAGCTTTATAGAAGCGCGTAGTTTAATATCTTAAATTTGAGTTTTTGATAACAATTTGAATAAAATTCTATAGCTAATCCTATATTTTGAGAATCTGGAAATTTTCCAAGGTACTACAATAATAGTAAATGTCAAATATCCCCTAAAACCATTATGAAATCGAATAAAGTTATTAATATTTTAGAAATTTATCGCTTAAAATGTGGTAAAATCTAACAGATACTTCATATGTTATAAAAATTGGATTACCAAGATATATTATTACACTGAAGCCCCCTAAAACTACCAAAAAATTAAATTAAATATTTAATATTCAATATATTCATCGCTTAAAATCTCGAAAAATCATAGAATTTTTTAAATATGTTAGAAAAATTGGTTTATTGAGATATTTTTTTTGCCGTCTAACTGGTATAGTGGGTCACTATGGGTATACATATAATATATAATTGTTGCTTTTACATAGTTATTAATTAATTGTATATGAATGCTCACTACGATTATAAAATATATATAAATATATTTTTAAATTGTACATGTTTGAATATTTACAGTTAATTTAGCACATGTACCACATGATTGTGTGTTAAATAAATAATAAATTAGCATAAAGCGTAAAGCATATAGCTTATATAGCGTTATAGCGATATAGAGAGAGGGGAGCTCCGAATGCGTGTCACTTTCTCCATTAGTTTATGAAATGCGCTTTCTGGGCGACGACATTTTAGTGGTTTTACACTTGGTTTTTGTTGTATGTATATATATATATCATATTACGTATAGCTTTAACTAGGTAGAAGAGTGTACTCCGAATACGATTAGACACCGTTTAAGTTAGTTTTAAGTTTTTGGGGGGAAAGTTGAACGTAAATTGCACTAGGCCTTAGATTAGACATAAGCTTAAATTGTCATGTGCTGGAACTTGAATACAGGTACGAATTAGCAGCGATCCCGGTTGTTGTAGGCCTGCACCTTGGCCACGGTGCACTCGAGGGCCTCCCGAACATCAGTGAACACGGGTACGCCCTGGCGCTTGGCCAAGTCTATCAGGTACGATCGTCCGCGGTTGTAGTCCTTGATGGCCGCCACTGTCAGCTGTGGGGAAATATGACAATTACAAATACAAATTCATTGGTTTAATTTGTAATAACCCACCTTCTCGCCACCCAGAACGCAGTCATCGGGTAGCATCTGCACTGCCAGCACAACGTTGTACATGAGGCCGATGCAGTGGGCGGCCAGTGTCATGGGAGCCAGCGAACGCGTCTCATTCGTGATGACAAAGAGCAGCACTCGGCTGGAGTCCAGTAGCGATGGGTTATACAGGCTCTGGCGTACGGCCACCGGTGGCAGGGACCAGCTGAGCGACTCCTCCGCGACGGTCAGCTCCTCCTGCTCCTCCATCTGCAGCTGGTTGCCCCTGCACTTTCTGCGCGTGCGCACAAATGATCTCTGCGTTTGCTGTTGCTCGCTGGGTGCTTGCTGTTGCTGTTGGGTGACAGTTGCCTGCTCCTGGCTTTGGTCCTGGTGCAACAATTGGATGCTTTCGTGCAGGGCCGGGGTGTGGAAACTAACATTCTTCGACTGCAGATACGGAACCGCTAGCTCCGTACGCCACTTGGTGCGAAGGACACAGCTTCCGCCCAGATAAACATCACGGAGATCTAGGCCACCGCCGCAACAGAGGGCATCACCGGCACTGGCTATCGAGCTGCTGCTGGAGAACACCGAATCGTTGGAATCGCTTTCCTCCTCCTCGGCGGGCGTAGAAACCAATTGGGCAGCCGTCACAGCATTGGCCTTTGTTTCTATTGTTTTGGTCGTGATTATTTCGGTTGTTTCAATCGATTCCACGTTGAGCAGAATCTGTGGCCTGGGGCTTTTACCTAAGCTGCTCGATGGCCCCGTGGGCTGGGGCGACGAGGTGCCGCTATCCCGGCTTCGGCTGAGCTGCTCGACCAAATTCTGACGCTCCAGATCGTGGCCAATACCACTGCTGCTGTTTGACGGCACGCTGGCGTTGCTCGAAGTGCGTGAAATATTCTTGCTAGCCGAGTAATAAATGTCCACATCGGGAGCTGTTTGAATTGAAAGCAATAATGGGGTTAATAAGAGGATCCTAAATAGATTTCACCCCCTTAATAATTACCATTTGTAAAGTAGACCTGCGGAGGCGGCACATTAGTACCCTTGATGGGCGAAATACAGCCGCTCTCATGGATCTCCTGCTGCAGGACGGACAGGTAGGCCGAGATCACACAGAACAGATCAAAGTCGATGAGCTCCTGGCTGGGCAAAGTGGGCTGGATGCAATTGCTGCCCTCATCAGCAGCCAGATTTTCGACGCCAGCTCTAGGGCCGTGCGTTTGGAGCAATTTCAGCGATTCACGTTGATTGATTATGATCTTAGTTAGATTGTCTAAATTAACTAAACTCTGAGCATAGCCTAGGAATAAGAGAGCACGTTTGCACTGTTCCACAGTGAGCAGATCGCTTTGCGGATTAACGCGATCGAAGGCGCCGCGAACGGTACTAAAAAAAAGGGAGGAAAACATAAAATTAGTTTTGTTAAATAATTTAATAAAAAAAATCTGAGACACTCACTCTAATATAGAAGATATTTTGGACGGTGGATCACGGATGCCAGAGAGAATTTCCTTGGTGCGATGCAAGCCCAAGGGTATGTTATCCAATACAGGCAGACCGCGACGGGAGACCAGCTCCTTAAGTATCAATTGATTCCGATTTAGATCGAGGTATTCTCTGGAAATTAAACAAACAAATTTCGTTTTTAATATCACACGAATTTCTTTAATTATATCAATAGTATTTGAAATACTCACTGCTGTGAAATAGGCTCATTCAGGATCTTCTGATTTGGTTTATACGGATGCAAAACCAACACCAGCTGCTTGCAGTTTTGACCCGCTATGTGTGCCGCCTCGATGGCACCAGCAGATGCGCGTGTTTCCGAATCCATAACAAAGAATAATACACGGGCCTTTTCCTTAGCTCGATGCTCCAGCTCTATAAGATCGGGCGTCCAATCGGATACTTGCTGTGGGTCAAAATCAAACAAAACGTAAGTAGGATAGTCTCAAAAATACACTTGATATAGAGAACTCACAGGATTGTAGAAAGAAATGCCCAATTCCTTGAGGGCTGGTATGGCAACATCGGCACGCCAGGTGGTTGGATTACAAGAGCCGCCTAGGAATACCTCCACAGGCTCATTGCTGGCGTTCTTCTTCTTTTTGGTGTCATCCACACTGCTGAAGGACTTGGTGCTTCGCAGCTCGGTGCCATGGTTATCCGACTTCTTGTTGCTGTAAGCAGGCGTCGACGATTGGGCGGCAGCTGGCGATTGCAGATGTTGCTTGGAGGAGGTGGAGGTGCTGGCAGGATCATCTTGTTCCGGGAGCAGTGTCTGGTAGTCGCAATAAGACGGCTGATTCGAAATTGTTGAAGCTCTGCGGATATGGAATAAAATCAGGTTAAATTAAATATTTTAAAATAGAGATTGTCGTATAGACTTACCTAAAACGCTTCAGATCCGCGGCTAGAACACAAAACTGGCCAAAGGTCAAGCCATTCGCCTGTCCACTTCCACCCTTGCGGGCCACCTTCTTGGCCGTCTGCAGCATTTCACTTACTGTAACAGAAAACATAACTTTAGATATTTTGTTTTTATATAAAATCTAAAAAGTACTCACTCTGCTTTTGGCTAGGATGGAAGCTTAGCTCGTGGAAGAGCTCCTGGGTCCGCTCGTCGGGCACTACATTGCACCGGGCCTTTGCACGCCATGCATTCAGCACTTCTCTGTAATAAATAAAATGAAGGAGAAGATCATTAGCAAACATTCTCTTTCACATTTATAGTTGCTCAATATTTAAAAATAAACTGCCTTGGGTAATCGTTTATTGAACGATTTATGGCCTTATTAAACAATTAGTCGATTTATGTGCCTGTGTTGTATGCGATACATTGTGCAATTTATTGTTTTATTATCGAGATGGAAGATACAGCAAGTATTTTTAGCATATTGTAAATTTCAGAGTTCAAAAACCTATGCGGAAAGATTGTCTTTATTATGTTTACTTGTAAAGTAAACTCAAAATCAATTTAATTTAGATTTTTATACTGGGATCACTGCAATGAACCCACCCAAGGACTCGCAAGCTAATCAATTCCGTATGATAATAGGTGTAGGAAACTGTATGAATCTCAGTATTTATAAAAATTGAACGCCAGTCACGTTTCTGGGGGCGACACATGTTTTAAAGTCAACACTTTGAGTCATGTAGAGACGAAAATGGAAAAGCAAAGCTTAAATTAAAGCCCCAAACACAATATTTATTTTAAAAAATATTACAATATTTTTGCGGCTGCGGACTCTTCCTCATTGTCCGCCCTTTGGCCAGACATCGTCGTCACCATCAGCAGCAGCAGTAGAATCATCAGCAGGAAAAACATTGGCAATTGCATCATTTGTGCAATGGAAATTTAAATATCGCGTATACGTAACGTATGTCAGGCACGAAAGGGAGAGAACAGATTGGAGCGGGCTGGAGGGCAGCTATATAAATGGGTAATATTTATCGTATATAGCCTAGACCCGGGCTGAACGAAATTTCTGCGGCGCAGTTACTTGATTTCCATTTGGATTTCGAAACTGTTTTCGTTGTGTTTCTTATTTATATCTCTTGGTTCGGGCTTGAAATGGAAAACGCAAAATAATTCATCCACAAAATTGGTACACAATATCGCTTATAGAAATATTATATGTATATCTTTTGCGTTGTTGACAATACAGAATTTTGTAATTTTTTGTTTGTTGCGTAAATTATTTATAATTATATTTTTATTCCACTCTCGGTTTTAAACACCAGCAATTGAGATTTACGACTGAACTCGACAATTTTTTTGTTTATAGATTTTATTCCGAGTCGAGAATTATTTCATATAATTGCTGCGGCTTGGCTTATCAATGATAGAGAATGGCAAGAAGAAGGTTGCTATTCGGTGAAATGACGTCAAGTCAAGGCCCAGACAAGTGACAAATAAAAGTCAGAAAACAAATTAAAAAGCTATTTTAATTTAATTTGTAAAATTAAAACTATTAAATATTTTATTAAAGGTAAGAAAAAAATAAACAAGTTTGCACTTTTTATTAGTTTTATATGTGATTAAGCGACTTAAAGAGCGGAAAATAATATTCCAGTAATTCCCAAGCAAATCGCGTGGGCTAAAGATATAAAAAATATCTCCCTTAATTTAGGCATAATACTCAACATAATCAAAGCTGTAAACAACTCTTAAAAATAAGAATTTATCCCACTCGTCGCTCTGCAAAGTCCCTGTCAAAATCGCGCCAAAAAAAGCGTGTGCGAACGGGAAAACATTAATGAGGAGCAACATTTTTGGTTTTATAGCTCAACAAACTTGTCTGTTAACTGTTTGGGCCGATGCTCAGCCCACACAAACAAAGCATAAACCATGCAACACAGAGGCAAAGCAACTCCTAACATCACAATGACACATGTTGGGCAAGAGAAGCCCGAAGCCGAAGCCCAACAACAAATGCAAATTTAAACCAAAATGCCAAGCGATTATGTCAGAGAAAGAGAGAGGTTTTTGCCTATTTTCTGTGTTGAAAGTTTGGCTATATTTTATTATATTTTATAAATTTTAAAAATCTAAATTAAGGGTTGTTTGAATTAGCCACGATCTCAAAGGGAAAGGTATCGTTTTTAAAGCTAAAAGGATTGAAAGTCATATAAATATATCAAAGGAGAATATATCTTTCGGATTATGTTCAAGATATTAAGAGTGTAAAAATCACATATTACAGCAAATTTTTGTAACTAAAGTTACATTACTTTGTCTTGTTTTGACACCCCAAATCTGGCATCACAGACGTGTTGGCCAAGAGTCACCCGAAGACCAAGTGCAGGCGGTGGTCAAACTTGTCTAGATGCCAATTACATGACTGCATCAGCTGACTAGGCACGCCCACAGCTCCACATCATTCACTAAATTTGGCCTGGCCTCTCTTTAAGTTTTTTTTTTGTTCTGTATTTTTGTTGTTTTATTAAAATTGTTTCGTTCTGTTGGTCTTCTATTTTTGGCCTGGTTCTGTTTTTGTGTGGGTGAAGTTGCGCCATATTTGTACCGTTTTGTTTCTTGTTGTTGGAATTTTTATGGTAAACAGATTTATGCTTTGTTTACCACAAACACGGCAGAGAATCGAAGAGATCCATTAAGAGGAAGAGCATTGCCCGCCGCCGACAGTCGATGAGCAAATTTGGCAGTCAACAACATTTCCGGTATGGAAAGAGGGGAATATGCAACCGAGGAAGTGCAGCATCCGCACAATTAACAGATTCTCGATTTGGTCATAAATGCTGTTTTTAGTATTCCCAATGCCTTTGCTGAGATGCATTTCCTGCTCATCTAATTAAAGGCAAACGGGAAGTATTGATAATTAACTAAAAGCTATAAGAAGTTGTCTTGATGAATGATATATTTCACTTAATAATTTGTAATAAATAAAGCTTAAAGTAATAACCAAAATTATTTATTAATGTTAGAACGCATCAGAAGGCTTAACTGATTGCTTCTTAAATTTTCCCAAATTTTGTAAACGAAGGAATATTTTAATTATCATCCAGAATAATCCAAATTTCCAGGTCAGGTGGGGGCTAAGCTGATTCATAAGCTGTATTCATGATGAAATTCTGGCATCAGATAGATTCTTAGAACCTGACATGATGTGCCCCTAAACTGCGACGACATAAGGTAGTAAACAAGTTTAGCGTTTTTTATTTTTTTATGCTGACCAACCGCATAAAATAACAAATAAATAAATGAAGCGAGAGTCCAAGAGAAACTCAGAGAAAACAAGAGAGTGACAGGTTAATTTAAGGTAAACAAATAATACCTCAGTGATCAGGCCAGGCAGGCTACCGGAAATTCTCCGTGACCCATTAAAAGGTAAGCAGATAAGGCCAAGTTAATAAACCAAGGTCCTCTCTCTCTCGCTCTGTGTTACCCTGTGGCTTTATCTCACCCTTGCTACAGACCCTACGTGCTAAAGATAACGTGTAGTTAGCGTTTTTATTCGAATCTAGTAAAGACTATCTATAACTTGGCTATCTCTCGATAACAAAACAAAATTGCCTATAATGAAGCCCTTGTGGGCAGCCATTGGGCCATCATAGATCAGATAAGTACAGAGTATGCGAAATTCCTGGGTCTGATTCATCAGATCGTGTGTCTGATCCTCATTGTTTGATAGTAATAAATAGCAATTATCTGCTCGTATAGTATTCATTTCTTGAATGAATGTTGCAGTTAATTAAATGAATTTTTATCTCTGAATCATAGGTATATAGCTTATCATTTGTATCCTCCAGTTGAAAAGAAATAATATATGTATGCCATTTGATTTAATGAATATTCTTATCTGTAAATCAGGTGCTGAGCGAGAGTAGCAATTAATAAATGGTAAGACAAGACATGAAATTGGTGGAGATAATCAATTAATAATAAAAGTTAGAACTTAGAAGTGATAAATTTGTAGCTACATTTTAAGGTGATTCTTTTTAATTATAATTAATTATTTGACACAGTATCTATAGAATTTTTTTAGCTTATAAATAGTGTGAATTTTCAATTATTAATAAATTAAATCCTGAGGTCAAGCATTGCTTGCCTTAAAATATTATTTACAAGTTATCTTTACAACCTATCTTTCCCTTTTCAACTCAATTATCGAATAATCTCTGGATAAACCGATCAAGGTAGTAAACAGATCACCATTTCCGCAAGTGATGAATGAACTTTTCCAACAAAACCCCGCATATATTCATATTTTTGGCCCGGAGCCAAGCCAAATGACGTTGCGCGGTCGCCAGGCAATCTTTACAGAGATATCCATTAAGAAAAATGCATTTGTGGAAATGATTTCATTGACCCACGCTCCTCATCCACGTCGTAGAGTGCTTTTGTAATGAGTAATAAACAATTTCCGAAGACAATTGAACGGAATGACACGAAATGTACGTTGAACTCGGGGAGCGTCAGCGTGGAAGATTAAATGTCGCTAAGCAAAAAAACATACTACATATTTGCATTTGGGGCGCTGTGTGTAAATCACTGTGAGTGGATAAACATATATTTGCATTTAACAGCTTGTAAATCAAGCGAAAAATATTTGCGTACAAGTTTATAGAACACATGTCAGGCACTCGGGGATTAATCAGCGGCGTTCCATGCTTAGATGGAGACAAATCTCAAAGAGAGGTGTGTTCTATGGCAACACTGAAAGAATAAAAGCCATGAAAACACTTGAATAAATCTTAGAATTATGTTTTTCTAATATTTAAATTAGTTAGGCTTTTTATAAATTTTAGTTATTACGTGTTTTGGGAGTCTATTTTGGATTTTATTATAAATTTAGTTTTTTATTTCACTATTTTTTCCCAGTGTACATTTTCACAAGACTTGTGGCGCCCTAACACAAACATACAAACACATCGAATGGAGCTCGCTCTCTGTTGGTAATAGGTAGCGAAAGAGAGGGACACCCAAAGGTGCTGAGAGGGGCGTGGTGGTGGGGCGGGTGTGGTGGGGCTTGTGGCTGCAGCTTGCTCAGCGACTCGTTTCAATACAAACACACACACACAGATACACAAACACAACGACCGGCCGCCACTCACACTGGCACAACTCTCCCGGCAATAATCGATGATGAGGTCATAACTAATAATAAAAATGACGATGCTTGGTGAGTAAAATGTTAAACAAAGAGCAGCCCCTGAAAGAGAGAGTCCCCCCACAAAGAGAGTGGGAGGAAAAGAGCAATTGGCACTCTTTTTGAACAGCTGTTTTTAGTGGGCCGGCCAATACAATCTTGGCAACACACTTAATTTTTTTTTGTTTTTATTGTATTTGCAAACATATCTCTTTTATTTATCAGGCGTTATCTGTTATCTGTGTTAGCTGCGGCAACGGCAACTCTCGCTGAATATTTATCAATGGGCTGGCGTCACCCTGGCTCTTTGAACTCTTCTTCCTGCAGTTTCTTAGCCGTTTATCTATTTTATCTAAGCCAATTTGGCAATACAGTCAGCCAAGAACACAATCGCTAAGATGCTATTACGGCAAATGAAGCTACAATAATCGTTAATGAAGCAAAAGTGGGAAAAAGTTGGCTTATAATATTAAGAAGTTTAAAAATAATATAAATAATATATTTATAATATATAATAAATATAATTCTTTTATGTTTTTATTTATTTTTGTTTTTTTTTTTAATTTTAGCTCATAGTTAACTACTTCATTCCAATCTAAAAAATCGTTTTAAATTATTACTGATTCTAAAGTATTATTAATTTTATAATTTTGAATTTATCCATATTAAAATGAACTATTTCTATAAATAGTTCAAATAATACATTCAACCCTGAATCCCTTTAATATCCTTTTGTTTAAGTGTTTAGATCTCAAATATTATCAGTGAAGTTTGCTTACAATTTTTCTAATGTTTTGGCCTATTTGAACAATTAATTATATTTAACTAAGCAGTATAAATTCTTTGAGTAGATAAGGCTTTAAAGAATCGAAAAGTAAACGTTAAAAACAAGATTTCAAGACCCAATAGAAATATCTTAAATTAGGGAAAGGTAAAAATATTTAAAGTTTATAAAAAATGGAAAAACTGGAACCTAAATAATAATTTATCTGTAAATTAAGAACTAAAACTAATGATTGGCATTATTCATAGCAAAAAACCATCTTCCCTCAAAGATATATCACAGCCATGATCATTAAATCCCACAATTCTAATTGTTTAGTTCTATTCTGCGCTGTTCTTAGACATGATTGGTGACTATCTTTTCGCTGCCTTTCACTGTCCAGCCTGAGGAGAAGTCGTTAGAAGAAACCCTACCTCAAGTGGTTCTAGTCGTGTCTGATTAATCGGTGGTTCTTTATTTATAAAGCGTTGCTTCTGCCGGAGAACTATTTATAGAGACTGGGTAAACACGGTCAGAATGCGGCAATGGGGCCTTGGCACAGAGGGGATAGTTTCGTCTGCAAAAGACATCGGTTCTTTGGCCTGGGAATCGCTTTAGTCTCATACGAGTAAAGTATCTTGATTGCAGAGTCGTTCGTTGTCCTATAACCTTTTATTTTCGGTTTATTTTGCGGTTCGCTTGCGGCTTCTTCTTTTCTTTTTTTTTGTGGCCGCTCGTCTCTGGGGCTCGCTTGTGACATCAACGTTTATTTTTAAAGCTCCACACTTTACCATTTTTTGTGCCTCGTCTTTATATATATATATGTATGTTATTCTACTCGCCCTCTCCCCAGGTTTGCATTTATTTATTATTTATTCGATTGTATACCAAAATTGTGGAGCGCCATGATATCACTTGCCAGTAATTTGTTTACCTTCGCAGGCACTTGGCCGTGCTCGGGGCCAGGAATTCCAGCTAGACGCCAAATGGATTGGCCTGTGTATTGGCTCGAACTGTCTGATTTCCAATATCTTTTGGGTTTTCTCTGGAGTGTACAGAGTGATTTGCCCTATCGCTGCCCTGGCATCTAATCTAATCGCAGCCCAACTTCTGATGGTCGAGCGACGAAGTGTTTCCATATACATCGCTCTAAATGTATTTACCGCATCGAACAGTCGATCTATGTGTATTGGGAAGCGATTCGATCATGCTCCAGAAAAAGAATATTTTTATTTATTCCCTGGAGCGATGGGAAAACTTACACCAAAACTCTTACTGGGAAATCAAAGCAAAACAATTGATTTTGTTGAAATTCTGGAAATTGTTGCTAAGCACAGTTCTAAGTAGTGTAGGAAATAAGCTTCCCAAGAGACCTCGTAAAAATAAGGAAATGTGTAATGTTATTTTACAATTTTAAATAGCTTCCTACACATAAAGTTTTCCGAAAAATCTTATTATTCTTATTATTATATATCTTATTCTTTTATATATAAACAAAATAGTAACCAATTTAGAAGTAATGTAATTTTGGAGAAAATTAAAAGCTGGGGGTTTAAAAAAAATAAGAGAATACGTGAATATTTTTTTTATTTCTAAAAATTTTCTTTTAAACTAAAAATAATTTATTAATGGAGTAAGTTACCAAACAAAAAAGATTCCTTAAAGGTCCTAATTGTTTTTAATTCCTTGTCTTAAATTGTCCTTTAATGGAATATTTCTAGTATTATCCTTGGGGGAGGTGTATCCTTAATATCCTTTCAAGCACAAGTGTTTCCTTCATCTATTTAATATAAATTTTTTTTACTAAATATTTATTAAATAGTTAATTAATTTGACTTCAAAGCCAAGATGCAGACAACACAACCGCTCATTAGACGCGCAACCGAGCAACTGACTGACTCGCTTCCCTTTGCCTGCACAGAGTGCTTCTTCCCGCCAAGTGGGTTTCTTTACGCTGCTTTTCATATACTATATATTTATATATATATATATGTATTTCTCTCTTTTTCCCCTGCTCAATGACTCCATCAATGAAATGCCGATTATGAGAAAATCGCCCGGCCAAGCTCACGAACTTTTGATGTCGCGGAAAGGCGAAAAACAAGCGAATAAAAATTTTTAGATTGGATTTATATTAATAGGAATTACAGCCACTGCCAGTCGTCAGCCAGGGGTGTCGGTCAGACCGGAGGGCTCACATTTATTTAATATTGTGTTAAATTACCAATTAAGTGTGCCACTCAAGCGGAAAGGGTGGAGGAACTGTCACGGACCGTTGGATGATGGTGATGTCATGAATTATCGTTTTCTGATTGAAAGTATAGAGATAGTGAGTCCCGGGCAGTTGTCGGCCGAGAACAAAAGCCGCTCAACAGCCTACAGACTGTCATTTAGTCAGTTATTCACTCAGTCAGTCAGTCAGTCAGTCACTCAATCATCAGTCTCCATGCTGCGATGAATGAAGTTGTCATCGACACATTTGGTCTCGCTATCGATTTACTCCCACTTAGGCAAGAGTGTGCGTATGAGGTCAACATTTCAAAAATAAATAGGTTACATATTTCGGTCGACTAACAAAGAGCCGAAAGCCCGGAGCCCAGATCCAGGCGATCGATAAAGCAACCAGAACCACAAGCACCATTCCCTCATATATATATACATATATAATCGTGTATTTGTTTTTTGCGCAAGGTTAGTGAGGCATCCACCGATCGCCGATCCCACATCTGGCTGCCTCAAATGGGGCTACTACGAATGCAAAGCGGTGAAAAGTGAGTCAGTACTCGAATGGTAATGTGTTAAGTCTCTGGAATCTGAGGTCACAGGGATCGTTTTCAAAAAGAGTAAAGTATTGTATTTTCCTAGGGAATGTAGAAGAACCCACAAGATCACAAAGGAAAGTCTTTGGAACGCAAGTATCTAACCTGAGATTTCAGTTGTAATTGCTGCTTGGCTTTATCCTAAAATTTACGAGAATTTCAGTCAGTTATATACCTTTTTTTCTATTTTAATTAATTTGTACTATAAAATTTTGTGATAATACTCTGCGCTCTAGGTGAGTTCTAAGACATATAATATAATCATGACATTCTAAAGAGAAACCTTTATCATATTTTCATGTTTACATTGTTAAGTCAAGTTCTATGCACAAAAATCTCGAATTTCTAAGGTCTAAACCGCTATAAACTCTTTAGAGTTATTATTTACTTAATTCTTACCATCAATTAGTATAAAATTGGGATACAAAATCGTATCTAAGCAATCATCATGAGTGAGCTTAAATTGACGAAACACCATCGGGAACCCACACAAAAAACACCACTCGACACTGCCATAAAATTATATTCTAAAAAAAATGGTTGGTTTTTGTTTGCGCCGTTTCTTCTGCTATAAATATATAGGCAGATATATCTACATATATATCTGTTATTTAGACTCGCATGATTTAATGGGCTTTCTTATATTTTGCTATTAAATTGCTGAGCTTTTTTCTATCTTCTCTTTTTTTTTAAATTTCGTTATTTGCGTTTTTGGCAGCTATTGTGTTGGCCACTGTTCTTAATGTATGTTTGCATTGTAAATTATGAAGTAGCCTCCAGTAATGGCCCTCAAAAATTCACACTTTCTTTTGACTTTGGATGATGCATATTATTTTTAGAACATGCTCGCGTAAATAAAGCGACGGCTGCAAAACCAAACAAATGGACGGTACGTAAACAATGCAAAAATATTTATACATAAAAAAAAGAAAACATTGTTTAAGCGCTTTTTCGAGGGTTTGAAGATGGCAATGAGAAAAGCATTTGGCCATGAAAATTAGCCAAGTGCAAATGAGTTATCTTTAGCCAAGTTCAACTCAAGTAGATCGTGTACAAAAAAAATTAAATCACAAAGAAATGCATGCGTAAATATTTCTTTGAATAAAAAAAATATATAATCTAATAAAAAATGTGATTTTCAAATCAGTTTATTAAATCAACAACCATAATTGCTTGGAAACTCTGTATAAATAATGACATCAATTGATTGGATCATCTTTAATTCGATTTTATAATCTGTCCTTATCGTAGAATCACGCGGAAAACAAAAAAATAATAAAAAAAACAATTTACGCCCTAAACTTATTTTGTGAAATGACAACACCACCCATACCGGATGGTAATACTCCATTTTATATGTATCTCTTATCGGTTTTATCAAATCAAGCCAGTTAATTGTCGTCGATGAGGTTAAAATACAGTTTTTGGAGGTGACATCAGTGCTGATGATTGGCTCATCCGTTTGCCAATATCGCCAGACATTATCTGGCAATCAAAAACCGAATAGCCACTATTTTTTCTGGCCTTTATAGGCCCATCTATCTAAAGTAGTTCCGACTGGCCTATTCTTAGTCGCTGATTGCAGTCAGCTGCGATCTGCACTGGTTGGGTTTATATTTTTAAACGATTAGCTCACTCGTCGGGCTCGGATCGGGGTTCATTATACGTTGTTCGCTATTCGTTATTCGATATTTATGTTTGGCTCTGGTTGTGTTTACAGCTCGGGTATGGGTATGGGTATCTGCAGGCTTTCGATTAATTGTTTACAGCACGTTTCTCAATTATGTCGAATGAATAATTAATGCGCGCAATTTGCTTAGCCTATTAATGCATTTCCCACCACATTTATTATTATTTATTTGCCAACGTGCCGCAGTTCCGCAATGGAAGCGAGAATTGGGTGTGCAGGTGATTTTCCTAATTGACTTCTCCCGATACAAGTCACACCTGAACCTGAAGCTGTGACGGCTGATGACTCGGCTACAAGTTAATTCGCATATTAAAAACGACTGCCAACTAAGCTCTGAAGTAATTAGGATAACATTTACTAGTATTATAAGGGACTTTCCCCTCAACATTTTCCTATTAATTCTCTATAAATAAAAAGATAATTAATTGAAAGTTATTAATTTCCCCAGTGAATATCCCTTACATGAAGATTATTCTATCATTCCGGATGAAGGGGTCACTCAGCTAGTCTTAAAGCACTTCTAAAAATATAAACAATATCATTTTTATACAATAACATGTGCACTTCCATGCAATTCGGATAAGCCCGACTTTAGATACTTGGAATTGGCATTCGTCAGAAGGCAGATGATGTGCCGCCTTTGGACAATTTGCCATTTTTAATCAATTAATTAAGCGTGATTGCACTATTCCACAATTGAGTTAAATATAAAGCATAATATCACGAGCAGGGAGACACAATAAATGATAAATGCGGAATCAACAAAGCAATAAAAGGGGAAGACATCAAAACAAATAACAAAATAATACTGGCTACTCTACAATAATAATAATTGACAAAGAATGCGGCTGCTGTTGAATTGAAGTGCCTTTGATAAACTCATCATCATGGACAAGTGCCCGGTCAATGCTTGATTTATGGCTGCATTCAATGAACGCAGAATTAAATTAAAGCGAAATAAAACAGAAAGGCGAACGCATCCAACTCTTTTTTAATTAAAGTCATTAATGAACGCGGTCAGCTGTGATTTATGAGTGGAAAATTAGTTGACGCCTTTTTTCTGAGGCTTCCAGTCCAGCTTATAGCTTATAACTTATATCTTTTGCGATCCCTCTTCTCGTTTCCAGTGCAAATCGCCAACACGTGCCGCAGCATTACAAACAGAGTGTGTCACGAAGAAGGTCAGTAGACAATAGATCATGGCTAAAATTAAATTTTTAGCCATAACATCATCGGCCACGAAGATGGTGGGAAGCAGGAGACCGAAACCAAGAGCCATATAGCCAAAGATCTGATGAATTGAACTTTGTTCATACCCCGCAGATACTTTTATGGATCGTTTTGGGTGTGGTTGATATTTTATTATTATTAATTTTATTTTATTTATCAAACTAGAATGCTTTCTATATCATTAGAGTTGTGAGTTGTTGAGACTATAATTAAGTTTTAATGAGTATAATTATCTTGCAGACTCTGAAATAAATATGTGTGTCTTTAGGTGATAATAATAGCTAAGTTTTCTGGTTTAAAAACTTCCTGTTTTTTTTTAGTGGTTTCTCACCATTATAGGTCGCCAAATATTCGTTATTTTTACTCTACACCGCCTGAAGGCATTGCGCTCAATAAATATGTTATAAAAGTGACAATTTGCTGGCTTATTTATGACTTTATTATATGCAAATTGAGACAAATGTTCAATCTACAGCGTGTATTCGATAGCCACAATCGCACTCGATACTCGATGCTTGTGAGTTCGTGTTTACAGCCCCGCTTGACATTTTAATGCTTTGTTATTATTTTGAGTTTCAATTCCAATTGACAAAAAGGAAAAAAAAACAAAACGAACAAACAACAAAATAAATGCAATACACGCGCTTCTCTCAGAAATAAGAAGAAAACGTTTCAGACAAAGATCAAGTTCATTGAATTTTCACACAGTGGACAAAGTGCGAGGAGACGACAGCAGTCAGGGAGCAGTGGCAAATTCGTTTAATTGAATATTTTTTCGTATTTTGTTTTTCTGTTTTCTGAGCGCGCGCGCAAAATAAATATAAATATATCAGTTTTAAAATAACGATGACAAAATCTCTCAAGAACGAACGCCGACGAAACGGAACGGATTGCAGTTCTCTGGGCAGTAGAAGGAGGAGGCGTGGCAGATCGTGACGCCCAGCAGATAAATCTCTGCCAACAGCGTATTGAACTTATTGGCTTTATAATACCAAAAGATTATGACAAATAAAGTGAATAACCCTGAAGGCAGACATCAAAATCTGGTTCTTAATTTGATTAATGCATACAGAGCAGTTGAAGTGCATTAACCCAGGTTGAAAAGTATAGTAAACTTAAATTATTTTGTATTCTTATGGTAAAATATTTCCTATTCACACTCTATATAAACAAACCATTAATTCAGTAAAGAAGCCATAAATATTTACGCATCTGGTATGTCTGGTGACCTTGTTGGTTACCTGCAGGGAGCTTGACCCTCTCAATTGACAAGCCATGGATGAGAATGATGAATGAATACTACAAAAAAACACTCTTATTTGTATCCTTGACTTGCCTTGTTCTTTTTCTAAATATTTACGTTAAGTATTTCTTAAAGAAAAGGAAAGATTTACAATTTGATCCACAAAAAACTATCCATAAACAACGAAAAATATTTAATTTAACAACGAGAAACCTAAAATTTAGTCCAGATATTAATGAAAAGTTATTTCTTGGTTATAATCTAACTTTATGGTTACTTATGGTGTTATTTGACAAGTTTTTGGCTTGAAAACAAATACTACCCAGAAAATACTTATAATCTTTCAACACCTTGTGGACCCTTTGATAAATTATTTAAAAAATCTTTTCAAAAAACTCTCCATAACCCCTTTTCCTCTACATTTATCTATTTATTTTGTAGTGTTAGTAAATATCCGCAACCAAAAATTAGTAAAAAACCAAAAAAAGAGAAATCAAACAAAAGAAAGAAAAACATACCCAAAAAATAGTTGCGTTATCTGCGCGGGCGTCTGGCAGACATTGTGAACGTTGAGGGTGCGAGGGCGGGCATACAGCATTCCGGCGTGAGTGAGCGGCGGCAGACCCGCCTGAGCCAGGATCGCCGAAGTCGAGTTGCTACGGATGGTATTGTAGGCGCGAATATGCGAGCTGGCCGAAGAACGCAGCTCCACCGAAGTGGTGGTGGTGGTCTCCTCAATCTCATCTACCTCCTCGGATGGCAAAAGCTGCTCCTCCCGCTTCAGAGGACCTTCGGCGGACAGTAGTACCTCTGATTCCTTGTCCATGGGCATTTGTGGTGGCATTTTGCTGGACTTTTGATTGGCAGAACGTAATTTGATGATGCCGCTGCTGTTGTTGGTCAGCTTCTTGGCTCGCTTGATGTTGATATTATTGTTATTGTTGCTGGTCGACGATGAATTGTTGTTATTGCTGTTGGTATTCGGATTGGTAGTTGTGGCATTGGTGGTGTAACGATGTTGCAAGCGCATTTTGTTCCAAATTTTGTAAACCCTTCAAAGTTCAATGTTCAAGCTTTCCGTAGTTTTTTTTGCTATCAGCATTTGCATTTAGCATATATTGTCCATTCTGTCCCTGCGATCTCTGCTCGCCGGTTGCGACGCCACTTTCACTTTCAACTGAAGAATTTATGGGAAAATAAACAATGTTCATAAAAAAAAACTCATATAGAAAGCAACAAAAACAAAGGGCAAACAATAAATATAATTCAAATGCAGCGCACAAGGGATAATGTGTGTGTGTTTGTAATAAATCTAGAAATTTTATTTCCCACTTTTATGTTGTTTAGCACTTGGGTGTTGTTTTTATTTTTTGTGTGGGTGCTTTTGGCAAATATTTATGCATAAATATACATCTTCGGGCTTTTCATTCTGCACAAAATTAAATTGATTTCTTTGAGAGAGAGAGAGTGTGTGTGTATACGCGTTTGTTTTTATAAATTTAGAAATGATTTTATATACCCCGAACTCGGGTTCGAACGGAACGGAAGTCGGGCGCGCAGCAAATACAATATTCGTGAATATGTGAAGAGAACTCACAAAGAGACACAGGCACAAGCACACGCTCACAGCGACGGCAACTCTCAAACACTCATTTACGCGACCGACGAGGCGTATACGCAACGTTGTGAACGCGTCGAATGAAGGCAAGCGAATGAGGCGCAAAATGCGACGATGTCCACAGAAGTACTACGAGCAGCGATCGTTGCCATAAGAGAGTATCGCCAGAGACAAAGAGAATAATGGAGAGAAGCTCTCTCTCTCTAACTCTCTAGCAGCACACGTTCAAAACAAACATTTTTAGGCGACAACAAAAGCCCCAAAATAAATGTAGGAGGAAGCCACAAATACAGGCAGCGCGTGGGCCAACTCTCGATTGTTTAACAATAATTTCTGTTGACCAGCAAACGAATTAATTCACCCCGCACATTAAATGGAATCAAAAACGATTCAACAAGCTGAGTTCACACACCAAATGGAGTAAAGAAAATATTTATTAAGAGCTTAAGTTCTCGTTGAGTGATTATAATTAAATTAACCAAATTCGGCCACCGCAAATTTGCGGTTTAACTGTATTTGAATACATTGCTGAAAAATAATAATTTTATATCATTTAGGGTCTATTTTCCTATGAAAAGGAAGCTATTGAATAAATGAATGAATAAATCAATAATGGGTGAGAACAACAAGTCTATCAACAAGTTTAATATAATATTTTACTTATCAATTTGTATATAGTAAAATATTCTTGTTCCTTTTCTTATTTTGATAAATAAATAACTTGCTAAATAAAATTACCCCCTTGGGCATTATTAATTATGAGTTCTTTCCCCTTTTATTAACTCGAGTATATCGCTATCTACTTTTTTTCGAGCCATAAACATCCAAAGTGATCGCATTGTTTTTTGGCACTAAAGGCTTTCTCTTTTCGTTTGTTTGTTTTAGTTTGTGCATCTTTGACTTTCTATAAGTTTTCCAATCAAATGGCAACTCAAACGAAAGTCAATCGAATCGTACAGTGGGTTTTATAAATAAAAGTACAAGGCTTGAGATCTTGTACCTCTTTCCTACTCTTAAAAATAATTAACTCGAAATAAGTAAATAATTATAATTTAAGCAAGCGTCTTGAGAGGTTTTTAACTGGATAATATCTATTTGTAACAGCCTTATATTTTCTAAGCGCACTGTATCTTTAACTACCACATTTGTGAGTTACTCAGCTGGGCCTTAAGAGCCGATTTGCTCCCAATTACTAATTATTGCGATTACTCACAGCCACAAAAAATGCGAATTTAGATTGTAGTTGACCAGCAACCTTGTGACTAATGGCGGGACTCCCTTTTGGCTTTCATTAAGACCTCAGGTCTTTTACCTGGGCCATCCACCAGGTAAGTTGCTATTTCCGAAGCGCTCTTTTTTTTGTGGTTTCTCGTGTGAGTGTCAACAGCTGTTGGTGGGCGGTCTAAAGACGATTTGCCAAATAGATGGCACTATATACTCATATACATATACAGCATAGCTATAGAAATCCGACTGACTATATCTGCCGGCCGAATATTTATTGATGCCGCTCGAAATGGGATTATGCGCGCGTGTAGGTGAACAAAATATCCACAAAAATATAAATATGTTATAAATATGTTATATATATTTGTATATATTTTCTAAAAAAAAAGTCCGTTTAGACAAAATAAAAAGAGGGCGTTGCTACAAATTATAATGTATGTCAGGGTTTGCTCTTGGCACTTGTTTCGCTTGCCTCGAATGCGAAAGTTCAAAAAGATTTGCGCACATGTCCAAGACGTTTGGTTTTTTGTTTTCATATATATATTTTTTTTCTATTATTTTCCGCTGTTGTTGTATTGGCCAAAAATACTCAAAATGTGCACGGCACCAGTGGAGGAGATGCTGTCATAGACGCGCCTTTTATGAGCATTTTTGCGATGATGCCATTGGCGACTGTGGGCCGCTGGGTTATCTCGGGTTATATGGTGGTCATAAATCCATCTAAGCCTAATTAATTGCTGTGCCAGGGGTTTGGCAATGGAACAAGGTGAAAACATTGCATTCGATTTCATTTGCGGTTCCGGATAATCGCGGATAACACAAATCTTTGTGGCCAAATAGAGATAGAGTAATAACAAAAAAATATAAACAACTTTATTTATAGAAATATTTTCTAAGGTAAATATAATAAAAGATAAATTGTTGCAGCAATAAAAGTTGGTAATATTTACACTACTTTTAGGGTAGATAATAATTTTAATCTAAACTTAATAGTGAGTAAGAGAATTTTGTAAAACAAGTACAATTTTAGATAAAGAAATGCCTGATTAACCTCAAATAAATAAATAAACAAAATATATAACAAATTGTACATAGCGACAAAAACACAGAAATGCTTTTCAGTTAACATTTGTTTTTACAAACAGAAGACCACAAAAAACACTTGAACATAAAACAGATAATGTTTATTTCAAGTTTGTTTCCTTGGCAAAAAGTGTCATAATGATTCGACTTTATATATAAAAAAATAATAATAAAGGATAATGTGAAAAATATAATTTAAATATCAGAATGCACAAAGTGTAGGTCGGAATATTTGAACTATAAAAATGTATGGACAAGACGTGACTTTAAATAAAATTATAAAAAAAATTTAAGAGCCCAAAACAATATCTTTTAGGTCCAACGAATACAATTTTCAAATTTATAAATGAAATCAGAACACAGAATTTCTTGTATTTCCCGGAACATAACCAAAACCCACCCATAAAATGCTTTTAGCCCGATTCAATTTTCCTAAATGGAGATACATAATTACAGCAAATTATGCCTTCGATTAGTCAGTCAGTTGCTTGTCCTACTTTTCAGATACTACCTAGAAAAAAAACACTATAGAATCCACCTCACCCACACGGGGATCAGAAATCAGCTTGGTCTGTGGGGCACAGCAACTTGATTGGCAACTGATTGTCAGTTGATTGACAAATTGGTTGAAGGTGTGTGCGTGTGTGGCAGTGCTTCTCACCTTCTCGTAAGTATTTCGCTCTCTTTTATTTCCAATACCCACGGCTGATAACAACAATTCAATCAAGTATCCATCACAAACACACGCCTGGGAGAATCATGCCTAGATAAGCAAATGGTTGGATAACAAAAGCCAACAGATAATGCGAATCACAAACACATAGGGCCGGGTCCCACCACCGGACTTGTCTGGGTATTCGTAGTATTTGCTATAGAGTCAAAAAAAAAATAAATAAATAAATAAATAAAAGTTTATCGCACGCAAACAAAAACGACCTTCAGTAATGATGATGCCTTCGTATTTACTTAGCCACATTTATGTCGCGTCGATCTCTTATTGCCATTTTGCCATTTATATTTTTAAAAGCACTTCCGCTCTGCTTTTCCTGGTGGTAAATCGTTATTAAGTAATTTTTTCTGGAGTCTTTAAGAGTTTAAAACAAAAAGAAAGCTTTTTTTACTTCGCTCTTTGTTTAAGCAGTTTCTCACAGATTTTTAAAGAACAGCATAACGCAATTTTAATGCTCTACAAATTTTGTTATTTATGATTAAATGTTGATTCTTTAAAGGGAGAAAAATAAATAAACTAAGAAGTTAAAGAAAATAAATTAAATAAGATCTAAAACCTAATAGTTAAATTCTAAGATAGGTTTAAGAAAAATGGGATTTTTACTAATTGGGAATCACAATACCCATAAAACAAAATTAAACAATGTATCCTGCAATAAATTATTTATTTTAATAAATATATCATTAAAATAAATGTAAATAAATACCAGAGTACCTTAAAATGTTGTTGTATATTTTTAAATACTTTTTAAGGGATTTCAAAACCACTGATAATTTTGTAGCACCCACTATAAATAATAAGATAGAAATTGTTTAGTTTGGCAAAATATTTATATTCTTATGTTTTTTTATTATTTAATTATTAGTATTTATTTATTTTTCAATTATTTTAGTATTTTTTGTCTCTGTAGTACTTTATTTTACTTACTTAAAAGGAAACCAAATAAAACAAAGGAACCCTGCAGTTGCAGTTGAAATTAAAATATTTGCTTTTTAAGAACACAGAATAAATGACAACAACAATATTTATTTTTCTTGTGAACACTGCCTTGTTTTTCGCAGTTTATTAATTTGCCTGTCGTGGCCGTTGTTGTTATTTTTATTGCTGGTATTTGTTTATTGCTACAAACGTATCAAAATGTTACATCTTTGTGTAGTTTTTATTTCCGCCTTCAATGCAATTGAGTGCATAAACTTAATTATTGTCAAAAGTGTCACAACAGCAAGGCAAGTGGGATGATCGAGTGGAAAATAAGATAAATGCCAGGCTATGTTTAAGAAAACTAATGAAGAGGGACATCAGTGGATGAAGATGTCAGCGTAATAATTGGAGTCTTAAATGTATGCTACATAAAGTTCAAGGACGTTGGGCTACAATAAAAATTAAGTTAATATCATAAAACTTTCGAAAGAAATCTTTAAAAAATACAAAAACAACGTGGGGTTTCTTTTTTGTTTACCAAGCGAGGTCAAATGGCACTCTTTAAATTTGAAGCCTCAAGGCTTTTAATAAACTAACGGTAAATAGCAACAAAAGTCAGAGCATAAACTTTTCCAGCTCACAATCACACATAGGCAAGCGTGTAGAAATTGGCAAACGAAACAAAACCAACTAACGGACAAAAAAAGCTTAGGTCATTGACCAAAAAAGAAATAGCATTGTAAAGGTAAACTATTTCTCTTACTTTGCTCTTAAAAGCGCTCTCTTTTGGCGAGCACGTTTTTCCAGAAAAAAGTGTGTGTGTGTGTGTGTGTATCTGAGAGTGGGGGAGCAAACACACAAACAATTCTGTTAGGGCAGTTTTTGTTGTTTCTTTCCCTTTTCACTCTTTCTTTTTTTGGCAGCCTAACAACAAATCAAAAGCAAAAAAAACCAATTTGTTTTGCGGCCCATCTGGTTGTTGTTGTTGGTATTGCTTTCCTATGGGCACCAAAGCGGCGCTTACGTCATTCATAAAAATAAAAACGTAGCTCAAAGAGCGACGGCAAAGAGAGGGAGAAGGAGAGCAACAATAACAAGAACAAAGCACAAGGAGTTCAACGTTTGTCTTTTATTTTGTTGTGAATGCAATTACCTGAGAAATAATTTAACCATTTTGTGCATTATTTATTTCTTAGCTATCGCTGGGTTCTTGCTTTTCTGCACACTCTTTCCCGATGTTGTTTTGTTTAATCAATTTTTACGGCAGCGCTCCATTGTTTTTGCCCTTCTTTCATGCATCGTGTGTCCCTTTTTTATGTCCAGATTCAATGCACACGTTTTACGTTAACAGTTACAAAAACACTGCACACTTTCCTGGCGGGTTGTATAATTGTTTATCATTGCAATTAGTTGTCACATCTTTAATAAATTAACCGCGTTTGTTTTGCTTTTCACTTTTTTTTTGGGAAAACTAGATATAGTGCTGCCGCTTTAGCTTGTTATAAGCTAGTTTCAGCACATTTTAAATTGGAAAAGCTTATGAAGCTTGAAACAATCTTAAAGATTTAAAAATAGCTTATTTTACTATTCATCTAGCATATTGTAGAAAAATGGAGTTAGTATGTGACTATTAGTTTTATTACTTATTTTCTTTATAAAACTATAGAAAAAAATAACAATATTCGATGATTCTGTACATATGTTGCGGATTTAAAGAAATTATTTAATTTTATTAATATATTTTCATATTTAAGCTATATCGACCGAATTTTTAAAATCATCAGATTCATTTTAACGCTAAAAACAATAAGCAATCACTTCTGTTTTTGACAATTCATGTCTCTCGTGTCTACAAAATTAATATAAAATTAAAAATAATAAATTAAATAAGAAACTTAAAAAACACATAATATCGTTGTACGTTTTTGGTAGCTATTTTTCGTTAATTTTAATTTTTTTTCCAATCTAGCTTATTTGAGAAATCATCACTGGTAAAACTGACAGAGACTAAATTTGCTATAGAGAAAAATACTGAAAGTAGGACCGTAATCAGTGTTTTTTATAGAGTGTTTTTGTAAGAGAAGTCAAAACCTGGCTGCACTGGTGGAAAACTAAATATAGTGCTGCCAGGCTGCTGACCGTTGCCAGAGTTTTCGTATATACGCCACCAGCGTTGCCAGTCGGCGTTAAATTAGCTATTCCATTGTATTAGCGTGTTTTAATTTTTAATTAATACAAAAAAAATAGCAATTCTGTGTTATAGTTTGCTTTTTAGTACTTCTTTTTTTATGTTTAGCCTATTTTAGATTTTTGTTGTACATAATACTTACGAAAAATACGTCCCTAAAATGAAAATTAAGGATTGTGGAGCCCTCTTTGGGATTTAATAAGAAGCTTAAACTCACTTTGGTTTCGTTTTCGCCCGCCAGGTGCCTTTAGTTTTCAAAATAAAAAAATAAAAAGTAATATTAAATTAAAATCATTTAAGTGTTGTTTTATTCGCATTCTTCAAAATCATCTTTGTATAGAAAAATATAATATAAACAATAAAAGAGTTCCAATAAACCGAAGAAAACGCGATATTCCCATAAATATAAGGAAAATAGTGGACTTAATGATCTGTGTTTAAATTTCTACTAAATTGAAGGTTCTGACTCTCGATATTAACATATGTAATTCAGATTGGAAATTAATTTACTAACAAGTGCTTTTATTTTGCATTATAATTGGTGGAAAATAATATAAAGAAAAGGTATAAAAATAGCAATTCTAATAAGTTTTAAAACTATTATTCGAATTGGTTTGGCAAGGGATGAGCAGATAGTGGCTAGCTTTAAAGACTTTTTGATTCTACAAATTCTCGCAAAGAAATAAAAAACATGAATATATAAAAAGTGTTTGCTTGTTTTTGCTTTGAATTCATTGTAAGACGTTTTTATTATCATTTATAATTTTAATTAAAATATTCATATTTTTTATATATTATACATATATATAACATCTCAGCATCTTTCGCAGGATTAAATTAAATTAAATTTAATTCACAAATATAAAAGTTTTTAGACAAGCAATCGGCGTCATTCATTCTGTGACCCATACTAGCATTCAGTTCCACACAATCTTCGTCTCCAGGACTTGAACTGGGTTCATAGTTGCCCCATTTAAGGAAGGGATCTGTATTTCCAGTGGACTCGGAAATGAACTTGCCTTCCGTGGCACGATCATTGATGTCAATCCAGTAGTTCTGCTCCTTATCAAGATCATACTCCGCAAAAACCCGCCTTTCCAAATCGTTTTGGAGACTCACCAAGTGGGCTTTCAGTGTTTTACAGTAAGCCACAGCGGACAGCCAGGATTTCTTCTTTTCTTCATCCTTTTCAAAAAAGTAAAACTTCGAGCCGATCTCCCGGAACTTTACTGGCTTAGGTAATCCATTTTCCGATTCTAATTCCCCGTAACCAGATCCAAATTCCGGTTCCGACTCACCATATCCCGATCCTGTTTCCGGATATATTTCGTGTTCCTTTGGCTTAAGTGGAATAAATCCCTGTTGCTTGAGGTCTTCGCTCTTTTTCTCCGTTTTCTCCGAAAGTGATGCCTTTCTTTGCACTTCCTCTACTTGTTTTTCAACCCGAGAGAACAAGTCAGACAGATGATCGTTTTTCGCGGAGAGTTCCGTCAGGTGCTCCTTTAATTTCCTCTCCCAGTTTTTCTCCAGTTTTTCGAGTCTCTCAATAAACTTTTTATCTTCGTCGTGCTTTTCCACCTTTGAAATTTGATAGAATTTATGTTCCAGCTTATCTTCTCCTTTTTCACTTCCCAGATGTGTTTCCAGTTTAAGCATTCTATGCTCAAGGTTTTCGCTTTCGGTGAACTGACGAGATTCTAGCCTCACCAATCTTCGCTCAAAGTCATCTAAGACCGGATTGTCCTGTGATAAGTAATGGATTATTTACAAATCTAGAATTAATAATCATGTAAACTTACCAGTCCCCTAGCGAAGATATTTCGGCAGAGAATCCCAAAGACGAGAAGGCCCAGAAAGTATTTCATATTGAGAGGAAATCAGACTTTAGCTTTTCTATTGATAAAGACGACTGCCTTTCTCCCATTTGGTAGAGCAGCTTTTATAGGAAGACCGGCTGAGCTGTGGTGGAACACACTGATAATGCCAATCAATGACTTTTGACTCTGCTAAACGGAAATAAAAAACGCGACACTCCCATAAATAGCAGAAAAATAGTGGACTTAATGATATGTGTTTTGATTTCTACTAAAGTAAAGGTGTGACCATCGATATTAATAATTCAGCTTGGAAGTTTTTTTTACTAAAAAGGGTTTATATTTTACATTTTAATTGATGGAAAATAATATAAAGAAAAAGTATACAAATAGCATATTAAAATAATTTTTAATATACATTTTGTAATTGGCTTCACAAACCATCTTTCGAATTGGATTGGCAAATGTAATATTTTAGCTCATCACAGCCCGCGTCGCTGATTACGAGATCATAGGTAACGCTCAACTCTATGCAATCCATTTGATCAGAGGCTTCGGATTCTAAACTGTCATCGGAGTAGATTTCGCCAATATTAGTCCAATATCTGTGTCCCGGCACAACGGCTTTCTTCAAAGCGCTCGATTCCTCTTCGTTTGGAAGACTAACCAGGTGTGCGTTCAGTTCCTTACATTTCCGCACCGCCTGATTCCAGGATAATTGTTTATCATTTTCAATAAAGTAATACTCTGTACCTATCCTTTGGAATCGATTTAGCGAATCCTTTTTCTTGTTGTTATCTTGAGTGCTTTTCTGTTTCTGCAGAAGCATACTTTTTACATACTTCTCCATGTCTGATAACCTCTCAGATAGATTCTCATACTTCGAAGAGAATTTAGCTAGCTTCTCTTCCAATTTTTTCTCCCAGTTCTTTTCTATTTTTTCCAGTCTTTGAAGGAATGTCATACTTTCGGAGGGCTTTCCTGCTTTTGAAATATTGAAGAAATTTCGTTCTTCTTGATGAATTCCCAGCTTAGGTTCTAGTTCAAGCATCCTGTGCTCAAAATTTTCGCTGTCGGAGAACTGAAGAGATTCCAGTCTCACAAGTCTTCGTTCGAAGTCATCAAAGACTGGATTGTCCTGTGATACGCACTGCATTATTTATAAATTAAATTAATTAAAGAGTTAACTTACCAGTCCCCTTGCAAGGGTATTTTGACAGAGGATCCCCAAAACTAAGAGTCCCAGAAAGTATTTCATTCTGTTTAAAAATCAAACCTTAACTTTGCTATTGACAAAGACGACTATAAATCATTCTTTTCCGAAAGAGCTTTTATAGACAGAGCGGTTGAGGTTTTTTTGGAATGAGCTGATAGTGCGTAGCTTAAGAGACTTTTTGAGTCTCTCAAAAAAATAAATATATAAAAAGTGTTTGTTTGCTTTTGCTTTGAATTCATTGTCAGACGTTTTTATTATCATTTAAACCTTTAATTGAATTATTAATATTTATATATGTATATTATACATATATACAACATCTCAGCATCTTCTGCGGGATTAAATTTAATTTAATTTAATTCACAAATATAAAAGTTTTTAGACAAGCAATCGGCGTCATTCATTACGTGAGTCATATTAGCATTCAGCTCCACACAATCTTCGTCTCCAGGACTTGAACTGGGCTCAAACTGGCCCCAGATAAGAAAAGGATCTGTATTTCCAGTGGACTCGGAAATGAACTCCCCTTCCGTGGCACGGTCATTGATGTCAATCCAGTAGTTGTGTTCCTTATCTAGTTCATACGCCGCTAAAAGCCACCTTTCGAAATCACTTTGCAGACTCACCAAGTGGGCTTTCAGTGTTTTACAGTAAGCCACAGCGGAGAGCCAAGTTTTCTTCTTTTCTGGATCCTCTTCAATAAAGTAATACTTCGATTCGATTTTTCGGAACATTTCTGGCTTATGTAGTGCATTTTCCGGTTCTAATTCACCGTGTCCAGATCCAAATTCCGGTTCCAACACACCATATACCAATCCAGTTTCCGGATATATTTCGTGATCCTTTGGTTTAAGTGGAATAAATCCCTGTTGCTTGAGTTCTTCGCTCTTTTTCTCCGTTTTCTCCGAAAGTGAAAGCTTTGTTTTCGCATCTTCTCCTTGTTTTTCAATCCTAGAGAACAAGTCAGACAGATGCTCGTGTTTCGCAGAGAGTTCCGTCAGGTGCTCCTTCAATTTCTTCTCCCAGTTTTTCTCCAGTTTTTCCAGTCTCTCAATAAACTTTAAGTCTTCGTGCCTTTCCACCTTTGAAATTTCATGTTCCAGCTTATCTTCTCCTTTTTCACTTCCCAGATGTGTTTCCAGCTTAAGCATCCTATGCTCAAGGTTTTCGCTTTCGGAGAACTGACGAGATTCCAGTCTCACCAGTCTTCGCTCGAAATTATCTAAGACTGGATTGTCCTGTGACAAGTTATGAATAAATTATAAATCTATCAGAATTAATAACCATATACATTTACCAGTCCCCTTGCGAAGATATTGTGGTAGAGGATCCCAAAGACGAGAAGGCCCAGAAAGTACTTCATTTTGTGATTAAATCAGACCTTACCTTTGCTATTGATAAAGACGACTACGAATGTCTCATTCACCAGAGCGGCTTTTATAGGCAGGAACGCACTGATAATGCCCAGAAATGGGGGACCCTTTGACTTTACTAAGCGGAATTGAAAAACGCGCCATATTCATGAATGTTGGAAAAATAATGAACGTAATCATCTGTAATTTGTAGTATGACTTTGAACCGTTTTCTGGAATTTATTCTTTTGCGAGTTCTCATCACTTAATTCTTCTGCGTACTTGAAAGCTGAGTATTGCAAAAATTATACTTTAACTTTGCTATTGTTCCGAAAATGTTTTATTGACAGAGCGGCTGAGCTGATAGTGTCTGGCTTTAAATAATAATAATTAGTATGAATATGAATCACAAGATGTTCAACGTAATGTTTTTTTATTGGCTTTGACTTCATTGTCAGACGGTTTTGTTATCATTTAAACATTTTAATTTTATTTATTTATTTTTTTTTTTTTACTCAGTACTCCAAAAGTTTTTAATTTAATTATTATTAATTGTTTAATATAAAGAAAGCAGTGGTCAAAATTTAGAATTATTTTCCATAAAAAGGTTGCATAACAATAAAAACAACGCACAGACACAATAAAATATATCAGCATTAAGCGCGAAAAAAACCATGAAATACATACAAAATCTCCAGCTTTTTTTTAATCCAATAATAAAAAAATTTGTTATTGTTTTTTTTTCAAATAATATATTTAAAATAATATCCATACATTTGTACAGAAACTAGAAGCAAATTTGCCGCCAGCAACAACAAAAATAGAAATCTATCTAAGATAATCGCCTTGAGAATTATCTCAACGATGACCTTTAATATATTTCCATAAAAAATAAGTTGACCATCAATTATATAATAATAAAAATAACAAATTCCAGTAAATTTATATTCTTAATAACGATTTATTTTTGTTTTAAATTTAGATATACATTTTAAATAAATCCATTTGGTCAAACTTTGAACATTGCTATTATTTATTTTTTGGAATTTATGATTCGCAAATGTAATATCTTTTCTCATCGCAGTTCACATCATTCATTTTGTAATCATGATCAGCCCTCAACTCCACGCAATCTTCAACACCAGGAACTGAATTCGGTTCGTTGTCATCCCACCTCAGGAAAGGAGCTCTCCTGCCGGAGGTTTTCGATACGAAAACGACCTCTTCGGCACGGTCGTTGATGTCAGTCCAATAGCTGTGGGCCTCAGCCAGGGCTTCCTTCAAGTTACTCCATTCGTCTTCGTCTTGGAGACTTACCAGGTGTGCGTTCATTTCCTGACATTTCTCTATAGCGTCAAGCCAGGTTGCTTTTTCATTATTTTCAATGTAGTATGACTTTGCACCAATTTTTTGGAATTTATCTGTAATATTCTCTTCAGATTCTTCAGATTTGGATTCATCAGATACTGGGCTTAGCCTTTCCATAACTTTGCCAAAAGTGGTAAGTTTGTGCTGATCTAAATGCTGCTCAATGGCTGAGAACCTCTTTGATAGATGATCATATTTCGAGGAGAATTTCTCCAGCTCCTCTTCCAACTCCTTTTCCCAATTTTGTTCCACTTTCTCCAGTCTTTTAAGGAATGTCACACTTTCGGAGGGCTTTTCCACATTTGAAATTTCATAGAAATTCCGTTCCAGCTGGCTCTTTTCCGGTGATTCATCTTCTTTTTGAGTTCCCAGCTTAGTTTCCAGTTGAAGCATCCTGTGTTCGAGGTTTTCGCTTTCGGAGAACTGCCGAGATTCCAGTCTCACCAGTCTTCGCTCAAAGTCATCTAAGACTGGATTGTTCTATGATTAAGTACTGGATTAGTTATAAATTAAATATAATTAATTACTGAGTAAACTTACCAGTCCCCTGGCAAGGGTATTTTGACAAAGGACCCCGAGGGCGAACAGGACTAGAAAGTATTTCATTTTGCCCGAAACTCTAGAGTCTAGACGTTTCCTCTGTTGACATTGACAACGACTACTGCGAAATCTCTGTTTCGTAGGGGTTTTATAGGCACTAAGCTTATGTGAAATTGATAAGGCAAAGACCTTTTGACTATATAAAATGTATAGCAAATAATAAAGTAAAATAATAAAATAAGTATAAAATCTACGCAATTAACATGAATATGACTCAAATGATTTGTTTGTCTGCTGAAATTCTTCGAAATTTCGCTGACATTTATTGATAACAAATTGTTTTGCATTTAAAATCGAATAAACAGAAAGTGATTCTTGGTATTTGAAGAGCTGCAATATTTTACTTGTGGCATGTGACCTCAGATGGGAAATATATATTTTTTTTAATTCTGTTTAAATTTCACTGTGTTCCAAACACTTGAAGCTTGAGATTTAAGTGTTCGCATCTTAATTTGTAATTTCCTAATGGCAAAATGAGTTTCGCACCTTTTAAAAAATGCTTTGCTCTGCGTATTGTTGGGTTTTTAATTTAAATTACCTGTTTGACTAATGCAACGTCTCTGCCCATGGGCAGCAACAATAATAACAAGACTCTCAACTCATTATGCATTGTTTATTGCCACTCAAAGTGGCACTCTCTCTCCCCGAGAATTTTCTGAGCACTGCAGCACCACTCTTAATGCACACAACACAACAATGGGAAAACTCCACTTTTCTTCCTAGGTTCGAGGCTCCATTCCTTGGCTTTCCTTTACAAACAGTTGCACCTGTAACTCTGGCATCTGATGGTGGTTCCTTAAAACGGCGCTGGAAATAAAATGTATTAAAATGAATATAAGAGGTTTTTAATTATCTGAGTTATTACTAATTAGTGTACAAGAGATTCTGGATTATTCCTCTTTCATATCCCAAACTTACACATAAAAACTACTCAGAAAAGCTTGAAGAGACTAAAATTGGAAAGTTAATTTAAATATTCAACAAACACTTCGATTTTTCCCGGGAAAATTGGGATCCCTTTCATACATTTTCCCCCAACTGCGCCAGCACACTCAGGTGCTGCATGGCAAGTCAAGTCTGGCACTTCATTATGCACATTAAGATACAAATTCTTTGGAGCGAGCGAGGTGGTATCTAACTTAATTTAACCAACTAGGGACCCGCGGGGTATCCTTCATGTGCGTGTGTGTGTATGTGTGTGTGTGTGCTGCTAATGGCCTTCATAAAAAATGCAACATTTTGATTTAATTTAATTGAAATTCACGCCACTCGAGCAACTCCATTAGGCAGAAACGTGTCCAACGTCAAGGATGCAGATGATGGCAGCAGCGCCAAGGAAATCAAATTACCCAGCGGCAACAGTGGCTCAAATGTGGGCGGAGGAGAATGCCAAGGGGCAGTGGGTGGGGGCGTGGCAGTACTATGGCAGTGTGTAGCAGTTGTAGCAGCACAAATAAATATTGTCAAAACACTTGTCAAATGGCTAAACAAAGAGCTTGGGACACGGTCAGGGCAGTGGGCACATCCCCTTTGGCCAAGTTTGCCATACCGGAGGCGTGCCAATTGATACTACACTGAAAGAAATTTGATAATTTTAGATTGCATAATTTTATTTTATTTCCATCTGCTAAGATTTTTTTTTCTAGAATTATAATATTCTTGAAAAAATGAATTTAAGCTTCCACAGAAACTATTATTTTGGATTTAATTCCATATAAAATGTGTTTAAAAGTATAAATTAAAATGTTTTATTGCATTTTTCCATGGTGTAACATTTTATTAATAACTTTAATAATATTTAGAAATAATTTTATGAATAAAAGCAACACTTTTATAAAACTACTTAGTTTTCGGTTGCTGTGAAATTCAATAACTGAAATCATTGTAAAAATAATAATAATAATAATAAGAGTAATAATAACTTAATAATAATAATTGAATAATTTTTTTATATATAAAATTATATTAATTTATTTAATATTAATATTTAATATTTATAAAATATTTACCATATAAACTTTACGAATTAATCTTTTAAAAATCATAGAGATCTGAAATCCTAATAAATATATCTAAAAATATGTCTTACAATTTGTTAGATAGAAATTTCAGATAATTTTTTACAATATATATATTGTATTATACAATACAATACATTTTCAGTGAGCTAAAAAACCATTATTATAGTAAACCCACATTAAGTTCGATTTCTAACAAAGGTTCCTCATTTTAAGTGAAAAATTTAGAATTGATTGATTACTTTTTCTATTTTTTGCAAGTGCAGCAGGCTAAGAACTGGAAACTGAAAACTGAAACTGGAACTGTAAGCAAATCAATTTGATTCGATTTAAATTTAAAAGCATCTGTACACGAGCATTCGTCACCTCCCCCATCTCGACCCTCACCCAACCCGGGCCACTCCACTTGCGCTCCTCACTGCCCGCTGGGCGATCTTGAGCGTGATTTTCTTGTCGGGGTCACGTGCCGCAGACGCGTGCCACTGACATAAGTTTCCAGTTCTGGATTCGCAGCTCTTCAGGCCTCAAGAACGAGGGGATTTTGAGAGCCGGGTGGCAAGTCCGCAGGGGGAAAAAGGGGTGGAACTCAGCTTCAGTGGCTTGGCGACATGTTTGATTTAGTTAGGTTATCAGTTTAATTTTATTAGTCAATGAGATTTATTTTTTTTTGCTTTAATTCCGCGCGTGTTTCGTATTTGCTGATAAGAGCTGGAGATTAGGTGGGAAATATAGTACAATTTAAAAAATAATTGCATTTTCAGAGGAACAGATAGAAACTAGGGGTTTTACAAATATTAATAGATTAATCAATTCATTGCAAAACATATTAAAGTACTTCCCAGAAAATCAAATACCTGAAATTTAGTATATGTAAAGGAACTTGGAATCTACAAATTAAACAGATTTATTCTACATTTATTTTCTTAGAACTGCCTTGGGAAATCCCATTTTTTCCATTAGATAATTTCCCGACAAATTTCCTTCCTTTGTTACCTGTTGTTCTCCGCCAAAATACACGTCCTAACCACTTCAACTCTCTGGCATAACTTTGTCGATTTGTCCAATTGGTGATGACAGCCATACTGTGGCCAAGAACATCCTGTTCACCTGTACATCCGTCTGCAGTCTCTCTCACCTGTCCTGCCTACTTGAAGCCCTGCGTCCTGCCTCTTGAAGTTCGCCCCCCCCCCCCCCAAAAGTTCGGATCAAATCAGCCATAGAGGTGTCAGTGTACAAAGGACGCGCCCTGACACGCGTCTGACGTTTATTGGTGCCCTCCAGCTGCAGCGAAAACTTTTCCGCAGCAGAAAACCTTTCAAGGAAAAGCCACATGTGGAAATTGTAGACGACAAGCAGACACAACACATACAAGTCGCATAAAAATACACAAAGTCTAAGAAGGTCGAATCAGAGAAAAGCACAGATTATGAAAATACTCTTTAAATAAATAACGGAAGTATAAATAAAAGTAATTGGAATGTAATTTTTACAAGGAATTTATTAAAAATCAATTACTTTTGAAAAAAGGTTATACAATGTATTTAATAAATATATGTTGGATTTATATAATGTGTTAACAAGTTGAAGATGGTATGCGATATTTTCCTAACTTCCCTAAACCCACAAAGGTTAGGCAACTCCTTTTCAATATTTTAAATATTAAAGGCATGATTAGGTAACAATTTCTGGCATTATATTATGATTTTGTTAATAAATATATTTTGTATATATATTTTTTTTTTATTTAAATCTATTAAATATACCCCTTTGAAGAGCATTGAGAACCAAAGCAATTGAAACTTTCGCCCCCCTCTAGAAGGAGAAGGATGAGTGTGGCTTCGCGATTTGTATTTTTGTGTAAATATTTTCATGTCAATATTGCAGAAGTAAACATGGGTTAAGGGCACCGAGTCGGCGGGGGAGGAAGGTCTTTTTTAAGTGCTGCCCTTTAGGCAGCTGGCAAGTGGGTTTAAAATTTCCCATGTCCATTTCCCCAGCTTTCCCATCCATTGGCGTCAACTTGTCCCAACATTTTGGCTCTTGGCGGCTTTCGTCTCTCCAAATATTTGAAGTGTTTCGAATTTCAACAAAATAATTTGAGAAGAGAAATAAAAAAGGAAACAGAAAATTAAAACAAAATTTGTTCCTTTTCTTTAAAGTGTTTTTTAGTCGGCAATCAAAAAACTACCCCCTCTGGCAAATCTCCTTTTGGGCCACCAAGTGTTGCCAACTCACTCAATGATTTCTGGTTTGCTGCAATTTTCATTTTCTACTTTTGCCTCGTGGAGGGGGTTTCTGTTTCAAGCTGCTGGTTGGGTAACTGGGCGATGGGCGGTGGGCGTGGGGCGGCAAGGACTCAGGGGCGTGGCACTCTCAAGTGCGTGCTTGAAAATACAAAAATTTCACCGCATTTCGCGTTATTAACACGTAGGTGCCAAAGAACCCTCGCGGGTTCGGGTTAGAAGCTGTTCGCAACTGTGGTGGGCTTTAGCTCATGAGGGGTGCAGGGTATGGGTGGTGAAGTGCACTAAAAAAAAGCAAAAAAAAAATATTTAGAACATATTTGCATTCGAAAAACAATTCTTGTTTCTCTTGAAATAATTTAACGTCTTGCTTTCTATTTTAATCCGTTACTTCTTAATATTATATATACCAAAACGAATATTTTTATTTTAAAAATAATGAAAATATTGATATTTAAAACTCCCTAGAATATCTTTCAGTGTGAACGGACTGCTGACACTGTGTAATAAGGAGTTTTCATGGCCTCTTGAACGCTCACGCTTACCAAGCGAGGACATTTTAATTGAGAGTGTTGCGAGGAAGGACGATGACGACGACTACGACGACGTTGAAGCTGCTGCTGCTGCTGTTGCTGTCGATGATGATGGCGACGCGGTACTTGGCCAGCTGCCGCTCCTTCTTTGTCGCGTTCCGCTTCTCTGGAGCGCCTCAAGTGCGGTCCGCCATCCTTGCCACTCGGCGACATTCTTTCTCCATCTTCTCCAGCGCGGCATTCTGCTCAGGTGTTGATGGATAAAAATTCTAAGGGGTACCGAACCGAGTGGCGGACACTTGGCGGGCTTTCAGAGTTAGCCACGAATAACATCTTGGAAGTTAACCACAATTTACGGAAGTTAACCAAAAGTTGAAGGGAGTTTAAATATTTAACTGCAAGCAGGATTAAGAATTTCTATTTGCCTAAAGGGAAATAACAAGAAAAGGTTTTAAGGATGCCAGAAAAATGTGAAAATTTGAATTTGGAAACTTTAATAAATTTGTTAACATTTTTTTGTTCAAGTTTTAAATTTGTAATTATTTATTCTTTAATATTCTCAAAAAATAAGAGTTTGCAGTGAAAATAATTTGAAGAATTAAAGAAAAGTATCTTTAGTTAAACTTATTTATTTAAATACTTAAAATATCTTATAATCTTATAAATTATCCAATAATTATGTCAAAATATATACCTAAATAGTGTGATAATGCAATAACTGGCACAACAACAACAACAACAGTTAGAGAAAATAATCAGTAATTTCCATTTTGGGACCAGAAGGGAGAAGACATCATTAATTTGCTCCCATGGGGAAGTGTAGCAGAAAAGCAGGGGGAAGGCGACAATTGCCAAAAATATTAACAGGCAAAACAGAAGCTGCGACAACAACAATCAGCCACCCCAAACCCACCCAGACCTTCCTGCTATACACCACCACCCACTCCACCCACACTCTTCCTGTATATCAACCTTTACCCCCCTCCGAAAGTTGGTTCCCAGCGGAGCAAAAGAAGTCGAAATGAAATCAGCAGAAAATTCAATGAGCAGCGAATGCGTGGTATGGGTTAAGGCTGTGTTTTGCCTTAGCTTTAGAGATGCACTAAAAAAAATATATTCAAGGAAAATAAGAAATATAGGATAGATTTTTAAGGAGTTTGGGATAAGATTTTTAGATTAAAAATGTATTCCAGTCGTAAATTATATTTTTTCTTCAAAGGATACCGTTTCCTGCTGCTTTTCTAAGTGTAAAACAGTGTTGAAGTTTCCCAATGATATCAGGCAGACGTCCTGACGGCGGTGGTTGATGACTGCAATTGATGGCTGGCAACCAACCGCCGCCACCTCCTCCTCCTCCTCGTCCTTCTTAGCCCAACGTCCTTCTGCCCGCCGCCCACATCGTTTGGTTAGCGAAGGGGTTGAGATTTCAGCTTTTGCCTATGTGTGTGTATCAGCTGCTTAAGCCAGAACTTAAGGGAGGGGAAAGTCCTAGACACATCCAGGGGGTGTGGAGGTGGGTGACGTGCAAATGCCAGAAAAATATTATGTGACATGATAAATATTGCACACTGGGGGATTTTTTGAAGCTATAAACGAAGCACTGCCACCATCGTCCTTGTTGTTGTTGTTGTCAACATCATTGCCGAAATAATATGACAGATTCATTCATGATGCCTGATGATGAGGACAGCGATAGGTTGTTGCTGTGGTTTTTACTCCGAGCCCAGGGTGCCAGTATTGTGGGTGTTTTCTTGTGGTTAATGCAAATTGGTGAGGGAATAATGCCACATCAGTGTTTCCATGACCATATGCATGTAAAAATGGTATTGCAAGACTTGTTGTGAAGCCTTTAAAAATAATTGAGGAAGAAAAAAATAAATAAATAAAAATGTAAAATTAAGTATGTCGTACACTGATAGAAAAAAATGAGAATTTTGGTCATAAAATCGTGACCATTTCGGTCACGAAATCATCCCAAGAATTTTTCGTTCTTCCTTTGAGATTTTCGTTCTTCCTTTAAGAATTTTTGCATTCTCAATTCAAGATTTTTTAAATCTTATTTTAAGAACAAAAAAATCTATAAAAGATACCAAAAAAAAAAAAAAGTCAATCCTAATCACTCGTTTTTAAGTGTTAATACTAAAACCGTATGATTAATGCCAAACTACACTTTAACTAAACATACATATGTGTGACTTAAGAGTCCGGGTTCTGAAAGAATTAAATCTGTAAATATAGAGTTATAAACTGTTATTAAATCTTAAACTAGTGTAGAGAAATCCCAAATAAAACTTTACTTACACATTTTTGCGCGCCGGGATAGGACTCGAACCCGGGTCCCAAGAATACACAGACCTTCCACTTAGCCACTCGGCTACTGAGGCAAACTTAACTCTAATGCCGAGAATGCTTATACATACGATTTCAAGGAGAGAGCAGAAAATATATGAATCTCTCCTCTCTGAGCTAAAAATAGATCTTTCAACAAAGAGTGAGACCACATTATGATTTCCATTTTTGTATAAGAAAAAATGAGACAACAGTAGTATGCACTCTCCTCTGGAAAAATAAGAATGCCAAAAATCTCAATTTAAGAACTTTTTTTCTTGATATGAATCCTTTTTGGTTTTGTTTTACGATTATTTGGTATTTTTTTTGAGAATATTTGGTCTCATTTTAAGTTTTTTTTTAAGAATGTGAAAAATCTTAAATCTAGTTTTTTTTTGGTCTTGATTTAAGCCTAAAAAATCTTACTTTAAGAATTTTCTTACTTATATTAAGAATTAATTTTGAGAATGCACAAATTCTCAAAAGTAAACTTTTTTATTTCTATCAGTGTAGAAAGTTCTAGTAAATCTCCGCTTTGACCATTATTTCTATATAAAGATTTGGTTTCTAGTGATAATTAATTTATAATGCAAGTCTTTAATAATATTCCCCTAAGAGCATTTAATAATGTTGGGAAAAATTTATCATACATTTCTGTAAAACAAAAATTATATAAATTAAAATAATGTTAATTCTTCTTAAATTTATTTTAGTTATGAAGCAATACAAAAAAAATACAATACAGCAAGGTTACAAAAATTGTCGTTTAAATAAAAATTCTGTGCTGTGTAAGCTACTTTTTATTTAAGTATTTAGCAAACTTTTAAATTAAATATTTCTATAAATATTATAAATTCCCTCAAAAACAACAGCGCAGATTTCTTGTCAAAATTTAAAGTCCTTAAAATGTGATTCTCCACTTGCACTTGCCCAGCGAGAAAACTGTAAAAAAGGGATAATTATAAAGGTCTAGGGTTATAAAAAGGTAAGCCTCTTTCTATAGTGGGACCCCAGAAAAACTCTGGCCACTCCAATAACCTTTAGCCCTGTCTGCCACCCGACTGGGAAGTTCAAAAAAAAAAAAAAACCCGACTCCAGAAAAAATACAAACAAACAAAATTGGCGGAAGCTGACCGGGAGTGAGGGAATTCCTTTTGTTCTTATTGGAGCACGCGCTGCCAAATGCCAATACAAATGGCGCAAAAAAGGACGCGCGACAGGAGCGAAACAGGGAGAAAAAGTAACTCAGGGTTGCTTGCAACCACTTTGAAGTGTTGCTGTTTGCTCCACTCCCTGTTGGCGGGGATTTCGTCCTTAAACATGCGCACTAAACGCTAATAGTTCGTCCCCCCTCGGAAAAAATACACAGCCCAGGACGAGCTGCTCCATTTTGTTCCGAGTCAGGCGGCAGCCAGGCTTTAAGGATATTCAAGCTAAAAAGTTTACTCGTAAAATATTCGAAAATTGCATCCATTAATTCCCATATTCGGGGGTTTGTTGTTTACTTCCGGTGGCCGCAAGATTGATTCACAGCGTGACCAAAGGTCCTGCAACAAAATTATTCACGCATCTCGACCCTGGACATGCAAGCGGCCCAAAAAAATCATATAAAAGGACGAGAAAGAAGGTGGACACGTGCGCTCCCTGATTTTTTACGACTGACCTGGGGGGGTTGGGCGACTGAGTGAGACTGTGGGGAAAGCTGTTTATGAGGGTGTTGTACAAGATTTAATATCCTTGACCCGTGGAGCATTGGACGAGCTTCATCGGCCAGAAGTCCTGCAAAGGAAAAATTCATTAGCCACCCACGATTATATTATTTTAGGACTCTTTCAAGTCCATTCAAAAAGACTGCTACTTGGAAATTGAACTTGTTAATTTTTTGAAATTTGTTTTTTAGATATATTTCATTATAATTTTAAAAAAGGAAAGGAAATTAATGTTGAAAGGTAATTTAGGATATTATGTTTTATGGGTTAATTGTAATAATATTATAATCTGTAATATTTTGAACTTCCTTTAATTGTTAATAATAAATTCATTGGTAAACCTCAATTTCACATTATTTTATTTAATTTAATAATGCGTACAAGTATTTTTTATTTTGCTGCAATTTAATATTCTCTTAAAATATTTCTAGCCCACATTCCCTCACAAGTAAAACAAACAGACCAAAAAATCGAAAAAATCACATACCATAAAAAGGAACCAGAAAAACTGGGCGTTTCCGGAGCCCGCAATAACTGTCAAATATCAATGTGCCCACAACCAAAAAAAAAAAATAGCCAGAAATGTCATAAAATAAATAAATTTATGTAGGACAATAAAAATAAAATCTAATAAAAATTGGCTTTCCTCTGCTGCCTCCCCTATTGATCCCAAAAAAACATAAGGAATTCGACTTGAACTTGTGAACAATAAGGATGTGAGAATCACAAGGAAATTATATTTAATGAAATACATTTACATGCCATATAAGAGGTAAAATACCCGCATATTCAAATGGAGGTCAAGTTCAGTGATAGTTATAATTATAAGAATTGATTCCTGAATAAATGTTAGGTTTTCTAAATACGTAATGCCCGCATTTGCTTAATTTTTGTGGTATAATTATTTTATTGTTCAATTTGCAGTTGGATTTAAGGAGGCCAGTGACAGATTACCTCAGTGACCCTAGGTTCTTAATTTCAAACCCATTTGCTTGTCTCTCCCTTGGACTCACCATATCGATGAGGGCTGGTAAATTTAATTATCGTTAATCTTCGATAATTTGCCATGAGAAAATGCACAGTTGGATTCGTTATGGATGTGAATCTTGACCCTTAGCTTGGGATAAATGGAAGGCGACACTCACAATAGATAATCATCATTAATATACATACTTTAATGACTCAGCCAAGCTTACCTGACGCAAGAGCTTTGGATTCATCAATTTAAGAGCTCAAAAAATTAATTAAAGAAATTCCCATTTAAACCAGATTTTATTTTCAAGTTAAAACTAATTTGTCCATTATCAATCGAAATGCTGGCATATGACCGACAAAAAACAGTTGAATTAATTTCATGGAGCAGCGGATCAGATGGCTGATAACACGACTCGGATTAGACAAAGTAATCAGCTTGAAGTGAGATTATTGTTTGCCCTAGGTTAGTGGTGTTTTTGCGATTAAAACGAACGAATCTGAACGAATTTACATACCGACTCCGGTCGTCATTCGATCGCACATCAAAGGGAAAATCTTGACATTTTGCACTTGGTCAAGCAGAGAGAGTGAAGCTGGGAGCCGGAGAGCTGAGCCGGGGAAATTGTGGCAGGCGGACAAGGCGGCCGACATCTGAAGGGGTTTGCACAACTTATGGCGACATCGATAGCACAAATACCGACAAAAAAAAAACGGAAAAAACGAACCCCAGAAGCACTTGACAAGCTGTTGGCATACATAGAATGTCCTGAAAGCCCAGAGACACTCGAATGTATGCTACAGTTGCCGCCAAATGTCTTTACACACACACACACATATTCCCAGTCTCATTCCCTGGCCAGATCCTAAATCCACTCCAGCCCCATCTCCGAAAGTTGCCTGTCATTTATCTTCACCGTTCTTTTTTTATATTTTTTTGTTGCCGGGGTCTAACGAGAAATGTCGACCGAGCAGCCCAAACTTGGTTCGCCTTGCTTTTTTATCTTTTACAATTAGAAACGATGTCCCTGGGCACTCCATATATTTACAGGGCGAGAAAATGTTTACCTTTTTTGAAGATTTTAAAAATTACATTTTATAGATTTTAATCATAAAACATTTTATTTTGTTGTGTATGTATTCAAAATGTATTTTACATATAATTTATACTTATATATTTGTGTCTACTGTGTTATTTCTTGTTTGATTTTATTTAGTGCCCTTGTAAATATATAAATTCTTTTTATTTCCTGTGAATCTTCCTGATTTGTTCGTCCCTTGGTCAGATAAATGTAATTTTTGGCTCTCCCTCCTTGCTGTTAGCATGTGATTAAGGAAGGAAATTGTTTTGGACAACGCACAAAACAAATAACGCGCGGCTTGGGTCGTCCTGCCTTTGGAGCCGGATTTTTTCGCTGGGTTCTTATCGGCTAAGTAGCATCATTTAACTGCTGTCTGTGGCCGGTTTTCTTTTTTCGTTTTCCTATGGTTTTTTTTTTTATTGTACCTATCATTTGTTTGCGTGTTTTTTATTTATATTTTTCGCGTGGACCGGGCATTGTAATTTGTCGTGATGAATGGTTAACAATGATTGTGGGATTATGTAGGTTGAAATATGCTAAATCGAATATGTTTTGAAATATTGTTTGGCCATATTAAAATAAGATAATAATAGTCAAAAATTATATTTTAGATTATATATATAAATGCAATTATTCTTAAAATATAGTCTTAGATGTAGAAAGAAAGATGTTTTACTAAATTAATTACTATTCCACAATCCCTCTGAGGTTTTATTTAATTTTAACCCAATCCTTTATTTATCTATTCATGATCATATTCATGTTTGAAGATAGGATAATGAATAAATAAATAAATTTAAGTAAAAAGTAGTTGGTTAACTAACTAAAATTACCCCCTTTCTCATTGGAATAACCAATTCAAATAAATTCTACAACAATTGTGGGAAATGCAATTCCATCAATTGATATGTAAACCCATTAATTGGGCATATGGATTTGTGGTCGTCTGGTCTCACGAGTTCAAACAGGTTGCCCCGGTGACTGCAATCAGATTTTCTCAGATATATAGAATCTTAACCCTCGCGATGGGGCATAACCGCATACTTTTATTTCGGTGGATGAAGCTGGTGGGGGTGTGTGTGCCCGACCCAAACCCATATAATTACATAATCAGGAACGTTAAAAAAGCGGTTATTGTCAGTCAGCCCAGGCAAGCGGGTGAAGTGACATTTTGTGGTTAAGCCATTTCGTCCTTTTTCGGGTGGAAACGAGTGAGGTGGCCCGGCAACGAACGCATAATTTATAATTGTCAGGGGAATGACCGCAGAACCAACTAGATGGGTGGGGGGAAGGCAGAGCTGTGCTGATTTATGGAATTTAATAAATTTTCAGAGATTTTAATCGCTTGTAATTAAACGACGAGAAGCACTGCAAACAACTACAATGGCAAAGAGAGACGATGACGACGTTGTACAAATTTTCAATTAAAATTAAGAACGAAATAAGCGACAGGTGAAGTCCGGTTTGACTCTCCCTTATTTGATTGGTTTTTTTTCCACCATTCAATTTGTGAGTGTGTGTGTGAGAGCATTTTCCAATTCAATTTCCCAGCCAAACATTTCCTTTTATTTTTATTTCATTATGCTGCTCATATATGTCTGCACAGAAGAGGTTAAGAAGGTAGTAAAATAGGAATTCAATATGAAGAATATTTGATGTATTAATACAACCAAATTAAGGATAAAATCGGTCTTAAATGCGATCTAAATATATCTTTAAAGAAATCATTTCAGGTATAAAACATGGTTTTAATTATATAGAAATTTATAATTACGGAATAACATGTATTATGGGAATAGATAATATTTAAAATTTAAAATGTTTTGGTTTTAATATGTTTATATCATTATAAAAATGTTTTTTATCCCCACTCCTATTATTTTGACCTCTGCTGTTTGCCTGTATTTTTGCTGGACTCTGGAAGTCGCTTTGCTGTATTTTTGTTATTGTATAGCATTATAAAGCCTCTCATATTCTTACCATCGGTTATCGCAGATTGATTTTACTCCGCGCTCCTCCCGCCAGCGATCTTATTTTTTGTATTTCCTTGGAGACAAACTGGCCCCGGCCATGGGACTCGAGTTTTTATCCAACTTCAAAGGACTTTTGGCCGCTGCTGAGCCTCAAGTGTCCTTGCAGCTTATGCGAGATTTTTTTTGTCATTTATTTAGCGTTTCTCTGGCTTCTTCTTCTTCTTTTTTTGTTCTCCCCCCAAAGGACCTCATAAGGAAGCTCTCAAGATATGTGGCAGAGTTGGCACTTTTGCGGGTGCTACATAATAGATTTGTCACAGGAGGCCAACAAATTTGATAGTTTATATCAACACAGCCTCATTTGTCAGAGAACATTAGAAAAGTAAAGAATCTGTAAGACGATCTAAATTGTATATTTTAGACATATTTGGGAAATGCACTAAAAATTTATAGAGAATCTGGAGACAAGCACCGTGTAAGCCATTGCCAGATAGCCGCGAAGCGAGAGATCCTGTTCTGCAATTGTGAAATTCAACCGCAACCATGGAGCCGTCACCCAATGCTATGCCCCGGAGAAGTTTCGTGTTAGCAACTCTGCTAATTTGGTTACTCTTCCTGCTGATAGCCATTCCCCAGTGGATGATCATGTGCTTGTACGCGGAAAACCCTTTGGTGTATACAGTGCTCCTACTTATTATTGGGTTCACCCTGCTCGCCTGCATCCACGTGTTCGAGACACTGAAGTATAGCCGTCCCTGGAACATTTTATGCCTCCTCATTTGCTACGAAATATTAACGGTCGGCATATCCCTATACCTGACTCAATGGGCTCTTCCCTACACCCTTGTATTGATAGGCGTGGGCATTGGACTATCAGGACTTGTCTTGTTCATAAGCTGGATAATGATCATATTCGCCGCATATCCGAATCCCACCAAGATAGCCATCTTGTGCTGCTTGGGCTTCGTCCTGGTATTTTGTATTAGATCAGTAGATCTTTTCAACAACTTTTACTTTTTGCGGGACATTGAAGTGTTCGTTTTCATGACTAGTATCTTTAGCGTGATGATCTGCCACATTTTAATCACCAACGACAACTTCGATCTACTGCGACGGGATGATGCCATGCACGTTGCCTTTGTGCTGCACGTCTGCTTTATGATGTTTATGGTGGGCGGCCGCGTGGCCGTGTACTGCGTTTTGGCCAACTTAGAGTATTATGATTCAAAAATAACAACCCTGCCACCACAAAAAATGGTTTTAGGTGGAAATAATTATGGAAAAAATTAATAAGGTAAGTTTAAATGGGTTACCATGAAGAGTATAAATTGAATTCAATCTTCTATATTTTCTAGATGTTACTCATACAATCAATACGATACAGAGAAGGTAACGCCTTATTTAGTCCCGAAGTGCTGTCATTCAATGCAAGGCAAATCAATGTGGGACAGGTGTTGATTCATCTACAGATCGGAGTCTGACCCTGAGCAGCCTCAATCACGTCCCAAGGCTCATGGCTGAAACGTGACTCGAACTGAAAACGAAGAAAAATTTTAGAAATCGTTTTCTAAGTAAATTTTAACAAGTGCTTTTGTCAGTATAAAAGTAGTGTGATTTTGGTTGACAAAGAGTTACAGAAAATATGGCAAAATTTTAAGCGCTTTTCATTTGTCAAAAATATTACAAATATATTGCAAGTTCTACTGTTCAATTGATTTTTGTTTTGATTTTTAATAATATTCCCAAACAAGGCTTGTACATTTTCTAAGAATTATTTATTAAATGCTTTATTTCTTTGATAATTTCAAACAAATAAGGATTTATATAAAAATTTTAATTCCCCGCATTATTTCATATTATTGATAACACTTTGCTCAGCCCCGGGGTTAAAGGTTCATAAATTCAGACAAATAAAAAATTCTACGTGTTTTTAATTCAATAAAACAAACACGAGATAGCTTTCGAGGAACACAATCTTTTATTTCTGACGACAAACATTTAGAATAAGTACATATATACTATCAGTAGCTTAATTCAAGCTCTCAATCTATATAAACCTCGACTAATAACATCAGACTCACAGTCTTTATTTTGTAAAGCATTAGACAAAATGCGCTACTTTCTAGTCGTCCTGTTTTCTGCTCTTTGGCAGGCAATCCTGGCCAGAGGACTGGTAAGTTTACTCGGTTAAATATATCCTTTGTCCTAGAAATAATTTGTGATTTTTCTGCAACTCAATAGCACGAAAATCCCGTGCTGTATGATCTGGAACGAAGACTGGTGAGATTGGAAGATCGTCAGTTCTCCGAGAGCCAGAATCTTGAGCACAGGCTGCTCCAGATGGAAGTGCAGTTGGGAACTCAACAGGGAGATGATAAATTTTTGCCAATCCAGCTGGAATCAACATACAACGTAGTGGATGAAGCAAAGGCAGTACAGAGTCCTTCATCCAACGACTTGAAGCTAATGGAAAGGCTCGAAATAATTGAAAAGAACTGGGAGAAGGATTTGCAAGAGGAGCTGTCGAAATTATCTTCAAATTATGACATCCTGGAAGAGAAGTTCTCTGCAATTGAAAATCAAGTTAAAGAAACCATTGGCAGTGCTGAAATTGGAGATAATTTAAGCAGCTCTCGTCACCTTTTCAAAAAGATCGGTAAAAAGTATTATCGAATTGAGGAGGAAAATACGCTTAGTTGGAGAGATGCTTACGAAAAGTGTATAGGGCAAGACGCCAAACTGGCAAGCCTTCAAAACGAAGAGGAATGGGATGCTATAAGGGATCATTTGGAGTCCGACAAGAGCTATTGGGTGGACGTCAATGATATTGTCCGGGAGGGGAATTATGTGTCTGGAACATCTGACCGGAAGGCACCCTTCCTGAAGTGGGAAGCCCGCGAGCCCAATCATCTTTCCTCAGAGATGGGCGATGAAGATTGTGTGGAGCTGCGCCGAGACTATAATCACTATATGAATGACATAATCTGTTCGCAAGAAAACTACTATATCTGTGAGCTTAACTCCGATTTTTAATACTTGTTGTAGTCTTTTTAAATCCAAAACAATAAATATTACTTGTACAGTTTTCTATACCATATGTTAAAATATTTTATTTATTCAATTATGATCATTGGATCTCAAAGGTTTGATATTATTTCATATATATTTTTTATATTTTCGACTTGTTGATGTTAGACAAGGTTTTTTTATGGATTTGCTATTGAATAAATTTTAGTACGCTCTTCATAGAAAATGAATTTTGTGGATATATTAGCATTAATAAACCTCTTAAAAAACACCCTAGAAAATCTCTTGGATCGACTGTATTTATGTTGTAATTACTCAATTTTCCAGATATTAAAGATATATAGATAAAGTTCATGTTTCAAAAAAACCATTGAATACTCTTTGAACATGAAACAGATTTGCCAGAAATACATAAATGCGACTGATGGTCCCTGGGTGGCATTGGTCAGCCATAAATTAAACTAGAAAAGTATTTGCCAATTCGAACCACACAACAGAGGGAGGGAGGGGAAGGAAGGGCGGCCGGCAATTGAAATTGTCGTCATTTCTGTTGTTATTGCTCGGTTTTTCTGGCTGGCAGCGGATGCAATTCCTACAAAATGATAATTTATGATAATGATGCTTCCGCTATGGGGGCGCACAAAACTGGACAGCTCGGACACAGGACATTGGATCGTGTGCCGTGCTGCATAAAAATCAGTTCAGCCAACAGCGGAGATATGGCGAAAAATTTGCCAGTTTCATTCATTTCACGGGTCTCGGGCCTCGCATATTTATTGATAATTTCCGTGAATTTTGCAGCAGTCAAGCGAGAGCGGAAGTTGTGCCATTTGCTGCATGCCGGCCCAAAAAGGACAATAGTTGTCCATACTGGGGACGGCGTGTCTCCTGGTGGGCGTGCCAGTGGGCCAAGGGGCGTTGGCGGCGTTGGTGTTCCCCCAAATCAAAGTGCCTATCGATTGCGTTGATTTGCCTTGCTCATTGTCTCAGTCAGAGGCGGCGCCGCCTGGTGGCAAACCCAAACAGAAGCCCAGCCCTCCTCGGCAATTGTTTTGACTGCCCCTGGAGTATTTATGGGTTACGCTCGAACAATAATAATAGCAACAACAATGACACTGGGCTAGTCCATTGTCTGTGATTATCAATAAACATTAGCCCAAACAATGGGATGCTCAGTGTCAGTGGCTCTCCATTCGGTGGGCATTCTAATGACCTTGAAAATTAGTTCCTGCATAAATCTGTCCCACCCACACACTCTCTCTCTCTCTCTCTCTCTCTCTCTCTCTCTCTCTCTTTCAGTCAACTCCTGTCCATAATATGTTGTTAATTATTATTATTATTTATCGCTCATTGCATATTAATTGCTGGGCGCATGACAAAAATTCCATTTTAATTTACAATTATCAACATATGGCGGGGACATATGGTAGGAATCAGCGGATGCCTGAGGCACTGCATCCGCTTTTGGGTCAGCGACAGGAAGATCCATTAAGGTCGCCAATGAAGGGAAGGAAGCAATAATAAATGAATTGAACTTTATTGGTATTATTTTATAAGTAAACATCTAAAAATACTTAGTTATAATATAAATATTTGTTTATTTATTGAAATTATTGTATTGTTGTTTTTATATTTATTTCCTTCTAATCCAAGATAATCCGCTGCTGATTCATTACTTATCGCTGGAGAATTGCGATTTTCTATCTCTGAATCATTATTTTCAAACTCAGAATAATTTTAATGTTGAATCTTTCCAATCTAAATGAGTTCTAATATATATACATTCTTATAAAAATCAAATAATTAAATAGTACAACTTAAAAAAATACTTTTGTTTTAGTTTCCAGCGATTTCAGCACATATTTTTCGACACATTTTACATTTTATAATATTTTTAATGAGTCCTCAGGATTTTCTTAGCTCTGTATCAATTACCCATCTTTCTATGGAAATAAAAGTGTGATATGAATTTATTATTTATTCACTCCGGTACAAAGGCAAAAAACTTTTGGCAATCAAAATGCGAATGGTAAATTTGTTCAACCGCATTGAGCCGAGCTACTCATTTGCAAGAATTTAAAGTGCACTTGCCAGTTGCATGTGAATATGGAAATAGTTTTCCTTATCTGCCCTGGGTCTCTGGCTCTGACTTCGCTCGACTTCGAAATACGGCGGCAAATGGAGCCAAAAGTTATAGTCGAACACAGAACAGAAGTCTTCCATTTCCTAGCAAAAAAAAAATAATAATAAAAAAAAAGGAAAAAGAGAAAAACTTTCGTTTGGGATAATGCGAGAGTCCCACAGTGAACGAAGTGTTTGGCACAAAGTTATGCGCCAGCCAAACAACAATAAAATAATATAATTTTTTTGTTTGCCAACTCTCAATTGGGGTAGGAAAGTAGGGAAACGTGTTGCCGGCGAATCCTGGCGTCCTCCATAATTTTTCTGTGTGTGTGTGTGAGTCCTTTTTTTGGCGATTCGCGACTCGTTCGACGCTTGGCCATAAACTTTTGAAGGAATATCGAAAGTTTCCTTGCATCGCGCTCGGCCCGGCAAAAAGCTTGGAGCTGCGCGAGAGACACAAAGGCTACAAAACTTATAACGAGAAAACTTTGCCACTTGGCAAAAGCGCGATAAAGAAACAAACAGCAGAGAACTGAACAGAACAGAGCAAAGCCGAGAGAAGCAAAATAGAGCTAGCTGGGCTTCGACTTGGCCAGAACCGAGATGAGACGTGCTGAGCAGCGCTGAACTGAACTGAACAGCCAAACTAGCAGCAAAAGATGCCGGCGAGATGATACCAATGGCGTAGGTAACTTGGCCAACAGCGCAAAGTAGAGTTACAGTGTCTGTGGTAGCGAATTATGAGTTTCCTAGGAAAATTTGCTATAAAAAAAAACCATAAGGCGGGATTAGAAAAAATATATTTTCTAGGAATTATTTAATCAAATAAAGTTTACAATTTAAAGCAGTAAAAAGCTGTAAAGTCAGATTAAAGTAAAATAACTTTAATGAATAAATAAAAGAAAAGATATATCTACAAATGAAGATCAAAATCTTACAATAAACATAAATATCTTAAAGTGTCAATGCTGGAATCTATTGCCACGATGTTTGTTAAAAATTTAGTAATGCTAATGTTAAAATGAATATTGTATTATTAAGATTGCTAAGAGCATTCTAGGAAAGCACAAAGTACCAAAAAGTGGCCTATAAATAATATATAAATATTTCCAAAACTTTTTAAAGCTCTATTTACCCTTAAACTGCAATTATTTTAATTCCTTGCTAATTAAATCAATGCTAAGTTCGTACCCTTAAGGGATAAAATAAATTTACAAAAATATTTTAACTAAACAACTCAAGATTACCACTTTAGCTAGCCCGCTTTTACCATCTCTTCGCATATACTCCCTTTTAGTCACAAAATTACAGGGTACACCGGAGCAGCGATTGGATAAAAACTTGCTGAACCTCAGCCCACAGAGTCCGCTGCCTGGCTAAATATACATATACATATATAAAACTTGAGTTGGGGCAAAATTTTCTGCTGACAATGGAAAAGCAGAGGGAAAACTCAAGAAAACTCATTCGCGCGTTTTAACTAACTAGCAAGGGGGCTGGTGGAGCTGAGCCAGTCGAGGTTGGTTGCATAAGGAAAAACGAAAAAAAAAACGGGCAAAAATTATTATTTACGCACGGATGGTGTCATCTAATTATGAATTCATTTTCGCTTTGTACAGCAGCCAGCAGCCACAACAACGACGACTTCCTTGGGCCTTTCTTGGCAGCCCCAGGCAGGTCTGAGAAATTAACAAAATGCGACCGCACTCGGACAATACACCTGCAGTGCTGGAAAGCAGCTTCCCGATCATCATTCTTCCCATTATGGTGGCTGCTGTGCTGGGTCGTTTTTAATGCAATATTTTGCATGAGATTTTCTGCTTTTTTCTGCTTCTTTTTTTCTTCTTAGCAAAGCCGCGACGATAAAAAGTTAGCTGCACGCAGCATTTTCAGCAGTTTGCATTCTACGTACATTTTTGCGCCCAAGTTGCATTTTAGCCTGGACCAGGACACGACCAAAGGAAAATTTCATGCTCTTTGAAAACTTGTTAAAGTATGATAACCACAATGCAGGCTGTGCTCCCTCAAACCCATCCCCTGCCATCTGCATGCGTTCTCCCCCAAGAGGATTCCAAGCAAGCTCCAAAGAATCGCCGCAAATAATAATAAGCAAGTTGGATTCCAGGGCCCGGGACTCGTTAACTCGCCTCCAAAAGTTAAGAAATGCATAAAATTTGTTAACAAGCTAAGAAAAAAATATATATGTATATTATAACGCGCGCAAGAAAAAATGGTGCCTTGTTCGTACTTAACAAGTCAGCCATTTTCTTAGCGGAAATAGCTAACAAGCGCAAAATTTCCTTTTCAATACCCTTACACCATTTTGGGGTTTAGCAACTGAAAATGGTTTAGTGTAAGCGAAATAAACTCTCATTTAATTTAACAAAAGGAAATTATTATAATTAATTAATAAATAAAAACCTTTTGCTATCGTAAAACAGAAAATCTGGAAGGACTTACCAAAATATATATAATAAATACATATATATAAATTCCAGAATTTCTAGAGGTATTTATATTAAATTTACTTGCATAATTAGTGTATTTTATTTATTACAAATTAGCTTGAGAAAATATTGAAGACTATTTATTTCCAATGAGTAAAAGTAATTATTTTACAGAGCATTCTGTTTTTGTATAAAATGTTCCACACCTTTTGCTTGTTAAAAATAAAAAAGAATTACTAACTTTAGCAATTGCAGGAGAAAAATGCATTGTTTGGATTAAGAATACATCCAAGTTTTATGCTAAACTATTTTAATGGGTGTTCGGTAAGAGTTCTCCTAATGAGACCTTGTAATTGGAGGCCTCATTTTTTTCTTTATTTGACTTGATAATTATTTTACAGGGCCTACGAATACAACAACTCATTAAAGTCCTATAAAACAATATAATAAATAATTTTAAATTGCATTTCAATTGGTTTCTGTGGCGGATGAACTGTTTTTTTTTTTTATGTATTCTTCCCTTCTCTTTTGGCAGCTCGCATATTTTTGCGGTTTCTGTATTTTTCCTGCCACTTATTTGACCGCTAATTACATTTTAATGTAAATTAATGAATCTGCGCACTTAACTTCTTTCCTCTCCTCGTTTTCTCTCCCCTTTTGGTTGGCTTTTTCCTCCTCCACTTCGGGGCAGGGCCTGTCAACTTGTCTGGCCGCCATCCGCCAAGATACGTTTTGACTCATTGAGTTTCGCGGAACAACAACAGTCACGAGAGCTGAACTTGGCTCATTAGCGGTTCGGGTGTTGAAAGCCTGAAATTGTAGATTTTTCAGTTTCTTTTTTCGGCCTGAACATTTTGATAAATGATTGAAATAAATGATGTCGGCTTTCTGGTACTTCCAAATTAACAGGAATTTGAGAGTTGAGATTTTTATTCCGCGAACTGAAGCAGATATTGGTATTTATTTAGATTTATTCAGAAATCTTCAGATGGATAATTAAATTTATGGTTTATTTTATAAAATGTTTTGTTGCTAAGACCCTGCTATTTTTCCCTTTTATATCTTTTCCCATCCAGTTGCAGTCTGAAAATTAGCCAAGGCATTTCCACACCCTCTTAGCTAAGAATTTCCAGCTTTTTAAACATTGCACTCACTCAGCTCTTCGCTAGGCTAATTTTGCAACACTTTTTTGATAAGCCGGCAGCAGCAGCAGCATCTTTCCTTCCCCATTTTGTGTTTGCATATTAAAAATATTGTTTGCCCCCGTATACCCCATCCTAGATCCACCACGGCAACCGGTATTATGAAAGTATATGCATCTACGTATGCCCAGTAGATGTATTTTTTCACAGCCATTATGGAAATGCGACGCCTGCTTTGTGTTATTCCTTACATGTGTGAAATTGCATGTAGGTGCGAGGCTACACACCGAGGTGTGCTTGTGGGTGGTGGTGGTGGTGGTGGGATGCATTAGAGACATAATAATTAAACGCGGCAGGTGCTCATCATCGTCATCATTATTATCAGCATTTTTCGCGATTATAATAAGCCAGTCGCTCGCGTTGTTGTTCTTCTTGCACGGCCGGTGTATGCCATCCTCCCGCGCCAATTAGGGAAATTGTGTGCTATTTCCAATTTGAAAATTTCAGGCTCTCTTCGGGCTTGTTTCCACCATTTGGCTAAAGTGCCCGACAAGGAAGCAGGCTACCAGTCAGTCGACCAGGAGAAAATATACATAAAAACAAGAGGTTTAAATACTATATACAGAAATTAAATACTCTTTTTATTTCAAAAATATTTTATAAAAACATTTTGTATCATATTTTTATACTTTGAATTAAGTATTTAATATATCTCTTTTTGCTATAAACATTATTATATTTTATTAAATATTTTAGTACAAATAGAAATGCCTTTAAATTAAGGATTAAAACACGAAATAAATATTAACCGTTTGGGTTGGTGGTTTAGCAAGGAATGAATTAATAAATAAAAATTTTTGAAGGGAAAAAACTAAAGCATAGAGTATGCAAAAGTGCATAATATACAGTTAATTCTACAATTTATTTGACGTTCAACTTCCAAGATGTTTACTGTGCGCCGGGGGATGTCCATTAGCCAAAATGGAGCAGGCTATTTTTGATTTAATGAGCCATGGTCTAATGGGTTTTCATGTTGAGCTAACTGTAATTAAACACTTGCGCCAAAAAATACGGAAGCAGACATCAGTTTCTTTTAGTTTTCAAGTTGCTCTCAAGTATGCAAAAAACATTTATATTTTTAGTTTTCAAGTTGCTCTCAAGTATGCAAAAAACATTTATATTTTGAAGTCAAAGTTTCCGCTGCTCAATATTTAAAAGACTTTCAAGGGTTTTTTGATCTCCAAAGCCAAACTCTGAGCTGCTGTTAATTCCCTGAAAAATATTAAGCAATCAAATCATCAGGAAAACCCCAAATCAAAAAACTCACAACGATTTCTGGGGTGTAGGTTGAGGGCCCGCAAAGCGAAGTAAAATAAAATAAACAAACAAATGCCTCATTACATGCGAAATTAAATTTAAATGTTTGCTTAATGCGATTCCAGAGTTGCCCGGGGTGCTCCGGGAGAGTCCGGAGACTGGAGACCAAAGTCCGGACTGGGCACAGCTGGAAAAGGGGGCGGAAAAGGGGGAGGAAAAAGGAGGAAAAGGTATACGGAACTAAACAAACCCAAGCACCAGGGCACATCAAATTTAATTTCATTTTGAAGCCCTGGGCTAACCAAGGATGATGAGAACGATGATGATGATGATGATGATGACGACGGTGACGGGTCGCCGACGCATGCTTAGAAAAATATTTCTGGTATTTTTCCTTTTTCCCTCCATTTATGTTGGTTTTTCGTTTTTTTTTATTATTATTTTTGTGCTTTGCTGTTTTTGGGTTCTCGACTGAGTGAAGAAATTAGAATTTTTGCGTGTGTCTGCGGTCGCCGCATTTGGACGCCGACGGATGCCGACACCGCCCCCGGCCGCACTTCCTGACACTTCGTCCTTCCCGGATAGCATCCAAAATTTAATATATTTATACAGGGTAAGCACAGGGGCTAACAGGTTGTTTAGGCTTTTGGGAAAATCTCATTTATTTTGAAGACATGAATCATTTTAAACTATTTAATAAAATTCTAGGAATATATTTGGTTATTTAAAAAATTAATAATGTTATCAAGGTTTACGTAAGCAAAACTTCATAATTTATATACCAGGAAAAAGTGTTTCCAAGATTGTGTACTATTTTTTTAAATTTTTGAAAAATATTATCTAGAAAAATTCAATTTTTGAAAATTATTATTCCACCAAAAAGAGTAATTACCAGAAAAATGTATTATAAATATAATTGGATTTCCGTATAAATATATGTAATTATTAAAAATAAATTTTAGAAATATATTTTTATAATACTATACTAAAAAATATAACCTGAAGGTTGAATTGTGTATAGGTTTTAATTTTCTTTTAATTTAAATTAAACACTAAATGCTATACAATACTTATTTACAATTTAAAACTCCACAAAGTATCTCCCATTCGAGTCAATTTCTCAACTTCAGAATAAGGCCAGTATCTGGCGAAGACAAAGTCATAATAATTTCAATATTTTTGTGGCCGCTGATGTTGCTGTCAGTGGCAAACTGTCAACGCAGGGCGTTTATTTGACAGCCGCTGGGGATTAGAGGGGGAAAGCAGGGAGACTGTTGGGGAGGGGCGGGCGCACCGTCATGATGCTCAATTAAAATATAATTTTTGCAAAATATGACGAAAATAAAATACGAAAAACAACGGGAGCTGGCGAAGATCCTTTTCCTTTTTTTTTTTTTTTTTGGGATCCGCTTGCCGTTGCATTCACATGGCCATAAATTAAAAACTTAATAACGAGCGGCGCACGGGATCCGAGCAGCATCCAGGACATGCCCAATACGTGTGTCCTGTCCTGCTCCTGTGCGACGTCCGCAGTCATGTCACCGATTGCTCCTCTCTCTCTCTCTTTCACAGCCGCATCGCTCCCTCGTCGTCCTTCGTCCTGGTCGATGGGATGCGGCTGCGGCAGCAATAAATCGCTAACAGCAAATAAATCAACGCGCATAAATTCCAATGTTCAGCGAGGATGCCTGCCCCGACTTTATTTACGACATTGCGACAAAGACAGTTACGGCAAAATGCCGCTGGTGCCCCTGCCCGCGGGACCTCTACATTCCCGCGCCTTCAGCCCCTGTCCTCTGACCCCAGAAGTCGCTCTGAAGTAGCCCTACGAGGTCAAGCCCCTGCACTTTAATATCTACGTCTTGAAATTTTCTTCAGTTCGAAACTAAATCGATCAGAAGAAGTAATCTTTAGTTTTTGAACCTATTTTGTTCATATTTTAATATTTTAGCGATCCACAACAAACCGTAAAATATTACTTGATAACTAATAGAACTATTAATAACATTTTTATGAAAATTAAACTCTATTTGCTTTTAATTTTTATGACATGGAATAAAACATAAATAAATTCTCCTTCACCCAATCTCTGTCAAAAATAAACTTAAATTGGTTCCTTTTTTCGGTCACTTAAGAGGACAGGATTGGAGCCATAACAATTTCCATGATCAAAAGTGCAAAAATATTTCGCACACAGCCAATGAACACGAAAAAGGTTGACCTCAGTGTCGTGGCAATATGTCCTGGAAAATGTCATCTAGCGTTCCGTGGTTAACCAACGAGGAGCAGTCCCTTGCCAAGGGTTAAACGGGTTAACCCCGTGCTAAAACAAAAAGCGCTATGTAAGAAAAAAAGAATACGTAACATAGGAAAATGGGAGTTGGCAGTAGAGTCATCGTCGTCGACGGCAAGGACGAGTATATTTGGCACATTAAAACAAAAGGATGCCGTGTGCTGGGCAAATAGACAAAGGACATGCCCGGACACATGCGAGGCGCCAAATCAAGCCTTGATTTATGGCCCGGCCAAAGGATTGCCAAAGGAATAGGAGCTCACAGTTGAGCGGAGAAAAAGTGCACAAAACTAACATTAGCACCCTTGTAAATGTGTAAAACCGCCAGGAAAACACTCTCCTGCACACACAGGGTCGCCAACAAATCATTGAGAATGTAGGAATCCGAATGGAAAAAAAAAGGATTCCCATCCTGGACCGAAAGAAAACCGGCATCTATTAGGCGCGCCACTCGGGCTGTCCTGCCTCGAGCAACAAAAAATAAATAACCTCCGGTGATAATTTATTTATTTCGGATTATTTATTGCACATACATCATAATTTTCAGGACTCGCCGGCAAATATATTTTACTCCTTAAGCAGGCCCGTGTTCTCAGTCTCAGTCTCGGTTTCAGGTCTCCAAGAGATGCAAGAATTATAACTTTTAACAATGAAGGATGCGCCATAAATTAAAAATTCCAAACTTAAAAACGCAACAATAAATACACGGCTCTCGGGGGGTAGAGAGGGCGAATGAATGAGAAGTCCTGGCAATCGCCAGGAACAGGACATGCAGTTGATTTATTTCTCTTCTATGGAAAATCGCAGAGCGTTGAGGCAGATGAGAGAGAGCGAGAAAGACTCCTCACACCGAAGGCGACGACTCAAAGAAACGGAAGTATTTATTTCATAATCGTTATGATGTAATGAAGAAAACGGCGACATAGCCGAAGGATTAGACGGGACAGCTGCAATAGATCATTTATATTTTTAGGAATAAATCCAAAAAGGGAAGAATCTCTTGCTGTTAAGTAATAAATATGGTGTTCTTTAAAATAATATTTATATAGAAAAAAATTAGTACATTCCTTTTCCTTAAATAAGACCCCACATATATTTAATTTTTAAACTTTTTCCTTGCCAAATCATTCTGTAAATCTTTCAACCCAACTCAAATGTGAATGATACAAGAAAACTGCGCAGGAAAATAAAGGACGAATCCGTATAAACCGAAACACATCCTCGACATCAAATACGTGGCGCATATTAAATTCTTATAAAATCGGCACTCGCTGAGGGATGCTCATCTTTGAAGAAGAGGGGAACCAGGACGGGATATAGATAGACTAGGGCGCTATTGTTAAAAGTTCGAGGCATTTTTATGGTACTCTGTACCTCCATGGATATGAGCTCCTGCTGCGATATTAAAAACTTGTTGCTAATAAAAAGATTCGGATACGCTTGTCGATGTCGCATGCTCATGATGACTACTCTGATCGTCATTAAGTGCAGTGGCAGATGGATGCTGTTGATGGTGACATCAATGACATTTGTTGCGGTTCAATAAATTTGAAATCTCTAAAAAAAAAAATACATGACAAGGAACACGCCGAAAGAAATAAGGTCATCTGAGGAATATATAATTACAAGCTTAAAGTTGGCATAAGTTTAATGTTATTCCTAATTAAGTGTTTAAAGATTTAATTTAAATTAGAAATTGGTAAATTTGTTTTTTTTATATATATATTTAATAATACATTTAATTTAATTTAATTCTATACCAAAACTTGCGAAATGGTATCCTTAATATTTTAAATAATAATTTTAAAGTTTACTTTTGAATAGAAAGAAACAGCAAGTTTTTCGATTTTTGTAAACTCTTTTACTGCAGTAATTTTGGCGTTAAGTTTACAATTTTCCAAGCTTAGATTTATAATTATAAACATACTTTTTCTCAGTGTTTTTACTCCTATATTCAGCTTGTTTGTACCTTTTCACAGACCCTAAGTAGGCCTGGGACTCACTGCGCATTTAATTGTTGTCGAGGGTACACTGGTTCAAATAACTTCTGTTTTGTATAAATTAAAATGTTTTAAAAATATTATTTTTCTTCAAATAAAAATGATAATCTTATAACTTTTATGTTTAAATGAAATTTAAATGTAATCACAACTTTGAAGATGAACCCCTTAAAAAATTAATGACACATTTGGAAATGATTAGCTTTCATCTGAGGTAAAATCAATGCAATTGATTGTCTAACAAGTATGAAAGTATCTATTATTATGAATTTCATATATTTGCACCAATGTGCAGGGTGGCATTCAAAAAAATATGAGACGGGGAGCGTTAAGCACCGTAGTGGCAATTGTCAAAGCGAAACGCTCCTCCATTCATTGGCATCGGGTGTTGTTTAGCTGTCGGATAATCCGCTGCATGTTGCCGTTGATTAAAATGACACACACAACCGCCAACTTGCCCACAGTTTACCCACTGAGAGCTTAGGTTCCGGGGGGCCAGCCGGTCGATTGTCTATAAGCCAGCAGCCGGGCTGCAGTTTCCTGTATTTGAAGTGCCAAAAAGCACACTTCGGATCGTTCTTTTTGCGGCGTTGTATGCTCGTATTATTGAGTTGTCGAGTGAGGGCTTTAGTGAGAGGATTTATGCCCGATGACGATATTTGTTTAGCCGCTTAGTTTGCTGTTTGGCCATTGTTTTACCATTTTTTTTCTCCTATTTTTTTTTCCATTTCTGGCCCAGGCTTTTTAGACCATTTTCTGTACAGGTTAAACAATTTCGTTAAAAACTTTTGTCAGGCTATTTTCTTTATAATCGTAAGTTTTTTTTTATAGAAATTTCTTTATTCACCTCCAGCTGATAAATTACTTGTCGACTTATTTACCCATCACACAATCGAATGCCAATAAAATGTCAATTAAAATGTGTGAACTCTGCTCGATTGAGTGGTTAAGTCATTATTATGGTAATTGCACACAAAGGCGGCTATCACATGGCCTGAAAAAAATCTCAAAACAAACAACCAAACTCAGCAGGAATAAACTGCAATGTGGAAGGAAGTATTGTGCTAATCATTATGCTGCTCTACCGAATTCCTTTCCCTATTTTCCCTTTTTTCGTTCGAGTCCTTTTGTTTTGTATGGCTGCACCACGCCCACACACACACACAGACACACACATGGGAATAAACGACTGAGTCTTGGATTTGAACACCCAACTTATTACGCTACCCGAACGTCGAAATTACTTAATCAAAGTTGGATTATCTGCCTCTGGCTCAGCGAGTAAACAGACAGCATTTTCTAGGATGGGTTTCATTTGAATTAAAAGCGCCAACTCGACCGAAAGTCGGCGAAGCACAGTTTGACAGCCAGCATGGGGCACTTGGCACACATATGCCAGGCCAGTCTGTACTGCACAGAGAGAAAATTAAGGGATACGCTTTAAGGTATTTAAGATTTGCTAATATTTGTTAGAAATTCATAAATGGCTTTTGTTTTCGAACAGGAAAAGATAGAAAGCAGTAATAAAAATTATAATAAATTCTTGTTTTGTTTTTAATATAATTCGAATAAAGAAAATTTTAGTTTTCAATATATTTTATTTTATTTTCGGGTTAAGTATTACACCTCTCTCTGTGTATCTTTCCAGGCTGCAGTTGGAACTAAATTAAATTCCATGTCTAATGCTCGTCCAGGATTAAGACCAAACAACGCCTCAACTTGCCTCGCCTCATCGGCTAAGACGGGTAATATTAAATAATTTTTTCCCATCTCCCAGGACACAGGACTGAGGACTGAGGACTGAGGACACAGGACGCAGGGCTCACACACACATATGGCATGAATTTCAGGAGTTCATTGTTTTGCATCGCAGTGAAGTGAAATGAAGTAGAGCGGTGCGAGCCGGCTGTCCCAACCAGGAGGACTGAACCGAAGATTAAAGTCTCCCGTGGCGAACTTAATAATAAAAGCCCGGGACCCAGCCCAGGACCCAGGATAGTCCTCCTCCTGCAATGCGAGTGTGGTGTTGGCACAAAAGTATTTAGTGGGCAGGGGCTCGGTTACGGGGTATTGGGCGCAAATCTTTTTTCGAGTGCCAGACATTAGCAGCATTAGAGCACACAGATATCATATACATACATATATATATATATCTAGATATATATAGATATCCGCATGGCAAAGCCTTGCTGCGCCGAAAGCTCACAACAGAATGCAAAATGACGGGGGAAGTGGAAGCCATGGGTTCACCAAATAACCGAAGGACTTATGTCGACTCTGGCCAGGGGATTTGAGGTGTTGTTGCTGTCTATGAGGGTGGAAGCTGAAGCCGAAGCCACTGCAGTAAATGTATCTGCATTGTAAGCGCTAAATATGAAAAGCCTGCGGAGCGGCTGATACTGATAATCTCGAATCGACATTTCCAACTTGTAATTATATTTGCGGTTCAACGTACAAATGAAACTGTTTTCACATATGTACGAGTTTTTTGAGAACTTTAAAATACATAGTAAACAAATTATTTAAATTAAATTTTGGCTTTTCAGGCAGTCCCAGACTTATTAAGGCATTCCCAAAGGCTTAAATTTGTAAACTAGTCGAAGTCTGCTCACTAAAAAGAACGGCATATGCATTTCGAACTACTGCATAATCTCATAATAAAACTGTTGTTTGAAAGGTCTTTTAGGAATTTAACAATAAAAATCTTAAAAGACTTAATAGGGAAATTTGTATAATCAAATCATTACACTCTGATTTTAGCTTCGTCTTCGGTTTATAGCAACTCCTTCTTGATAATAAAAGTACGAATCTGCATGGGATTCAAGGTGACACTGAATTCGGCTGCTTCCTGGGATTTGTCAGCTGCCAAAGGCTTGTGCAAACTCGTAAAGTACTCAGGAGTTGAAGAAATAAGACCAGCACCATCGTGAGCGAACTTCAGGCGCTTCATATCACTCAGAGGAAGGTTGCCATCCAAAGTGGTTTCTCTGATTTCCACACCGCCCAGGCTATCAAAGATCTGGCGAATGTTGAAGCTAACCGTGCTGACCTCCGTCTGGTCCAAGAAGTTCTCCACACGCAGCAGAATCTCATCTGCTGAGTAGGGTTCCAGGGTGAGCAGGTGAACCGATTCGGGCAAGTCATTAAAGTCAGGCAGCGTCTTGGACACTTCCTTCAGGCCTTCACTGGCCTTGCTGAAGAATTTCCAAAATGGCAAATGAATCTCCTTCTCGGCCACTCGCTCGGCGGCAGTGGATCCTTCCTCGACAGCGCTGAGGGAAAGGAAAAGTTTTCCCCTCGCAATAAGACCCTTGCCAAACTGCTGTTCGTTAATGGCTTCGGCAGCCCCTGAGCCATCGGCAAAAATGTGACGACGATGCAGCATCATTTCCACACGTCCGTTCTCCAAGCTGGTGCCACCCTGAGAGCGATCGTTTAGGAGGACCAATCGACGGCTATTATCCTGCATAGCAAACCGAGAGGTCACCGGATAAATGTTTCCGCTCACTGGCTGCTCACTGAGATCGGGATTAAAGTCCTCTCGCTTGTCCTTCTCACGCCTGATCATTTCACGGCCATTAGAGTCGGTATAGAAGACGCCATCGTTTGAGATTTCACTCTTGAAAACTGTGACTATCTCCTTGCCCAGTTCATCATCGATGGGAACAGGACCCACCAGCCACTCGAACTCTACGCGGTTGACGCCTTCGTAAATACGAATCACCTGGGACACATACTCATTGAAGTTCTGCTGGACTTCCTTGACTAAAGTTCCATCATAAACAGAAAATTCGACAACATCTTCCAGGAGTTCCAAGTCTGCATCCTGGCGGAAAATGTAATGGCAAGATCGAGCAGTTTTATACATTCCAAAAGTCTGGTCAATGCTTTCGGAAACACCGTTCATCTCAACGGTCTTCAAGCGTCCTGTGTTGTTATCAATCACCAGTTTAATGAGCTGATTAGCGAAAAGATAAGAGTTTAGAAATAATTACTTTGAATATTCGACTTTGGACTTACTGAGGTTTGAACAACCGTCTCCCCATCGTCATAGGATTCTGCACCGCTCTTCAAGGAGTGAACCTTTTTGAAGCGGTTGGGAATATCCATTGATTCACTCTCCTTCTTTTCCACCTTCTTGATGTAGAAGCTGCCAATCTTGTTGACAGAAGCCTTGAAGACCAGCTCATGCTGAGTATCGTTGCTACGATGCTCTAGAGCCAAAACTTGCCAGGGAACTGGAACCAACTCAGAAGCCACAACTTGTCCCTTCTCATTAGTCACCTCGTAGTTTTCATTTTTCACTGGGATTCGCACATACTGGGAGGAAGTATGGGCCAATGGATTGTATAATGTGACAACTACATTATCTGCACTATCCTTGGTGAAGGCACACTCGCTGATGTTCAGTCTCAGACAGCTTTCAAACTCTCCATTCGGCTGTTTGGTGAGAACTCGGAGAGCATCGCGGGCTGTATTGGCTCCTCCCAAGATGGCATCGTACAAAAGTCGATCGTAGTCATTGGAGACTTCCTGTTTCTCGGTTCCAGTGATGGCATCGTGATGCTGCATTACTCCCATGATCTGGCGCAGATATTCCAAATCCTTGGTCTGCTGCTCACTGGTAAGATTAGCCAGGACACTCAATTGCTTGGCCACTTGGAGCATGTGATTGCCATCGCGTTCGAATCTTTTCTGGGTAGGACGAGAGGTGAAAAAGCCGGTCCAGAAGCTTTTCGCCTCGTGGGAATGGGGAAGGAAATCCTGGGTTTTGTTGGGCCAACTCTGTAGACTCTTGTGCAGGGAATTCAAATAACAGCCAGCCGTTGAGTAAAATATATTAAACTTGGAGCCAGTGGCTTGGCGTTCGTTGACATACCTATGAGGGAATTAACATAATTATTTTAATAATTAATAATTAATATGATATTGATTTTACACTCTTTTACTAACTTGATAAGTTTGTCCATATTCCTGTAGTTCATGTAGGCATTTTCGTACTGAAAGTCATCGCCCATGGGCACCATGATGTGGTTCGAGCGATAATACTTGGCCAGGTTGGTGGCATAATTGATGAAATCATCAATCCTGGATTTGACATTATTATCGTAGCTTTTTCCATCAATAATGGGATCATCTTGGCAAAGAGAGTCAAAGCAGAAGCCAGGAGGCGCCGAGTAATGGTTGTAAAGCATTCCCGTGAAGAGCTCCATTTCCTTGAGAGTCTCACTGGCGTCCCAGATCATTTCGAGTCCCAGGTTATCCACTCGCTTGTTTTTATCATTCTGATCCATGCGGGCAAAGAACTGGCCATCGAAGCCCATCTGGGCAAACATCGAAGCCTGCTCGCGGGAGTGACCGAATGCATCGATTTGCCAGCCAACGCGGGGACGACCACAGACGCCAAAGTTGTCATTGAGGAACCTTTAGGTATTATTTAAGAAATTACAAACTAATAGAATTTAAGGCTCCAATTCACTCACTTCAAACCCACTGTAAACTGATCAATCACACTTTGATAGTTGACAGCAGCCTCATCGTTCATGCTCCAGGCACCACCGGTAAACTCCAGTCGCCCCTCGTTCACCAGCTTCTTGACCAGCTTTTTCTTGGTCTCCGACTGATCCTGCCACCATTTGGCAAAAAAGGCTGTCTCCACCTGAATGAATCGTCGGCGGGAATCCTTAGCAAGTTCAGCGACAACTGTATCGAAGATATATTGCACACCGGCATGCTGAATGCTATGCTTATTGCCATAATAATACTGATCGGCGGTCTTTAGCCAACCCAGATCGTCATGGGAGTGTGGCACCAAGTGGATGTTGATCATATTTGACTTTGTTTCAGGACATGACTAAAGATAAACACGTTAATATCACATTTTTCAAAGTTAAATAGTTTATCTCACTTCATAACCACAAACAGCCTCAGATGGTGTAACGAGGCAGCCAAAAAAGGCCACAAAAATGGCCAGAAACTTGAGGTTGGCCATTATTTTAAAGTTTGGAAAGGTTTCAAGTCTGGCCAAGAACTGACTTCACAACAGAACTTTCCCCATTTTTATAAGCTCCTCAATGGGGGTCTTTTTGTTAACTAATCTGCACTTCAGAGTGTTTTGAATTTGCCTACTCGAGAGGTGATTAACAAAACCTAATCATTATGAATGGGTTTCGAAGGGTAAGTACCCTACTGCATGCATTCCCCTGTTGATATTATAATCAAATTGAACTCGGTGGCTTATCTACTTGTATGTATTTATTATCTGGGATTTAGCAAAGGCATTGCAACTCTTATCATTTGACTTCCTCGATTACTTAAATGGATTTTAATTACCAATTGGCCACTTGAAGATAAGGCAAGGTTTATGATTTTGAACCTTTCGCTTATCTCTGAGAAAGTGAAAGCCACACATGTAGAAGTGGGCCATCAAGAGCAAAAAACAATAAAACAGAATAATTAAATTTAAGAACATTTTAAGTGATATATTTAAAGAAATCAATTTTATTTTCAAACATTTTACTCTGTTTTAATTACAAAAGTGCGTATTTGCATGGGATACAAAGTGACACTGAACTCTGAAGCTTCATCAAACTTATTAGCTTCCAGAGACTTGTGAGAAGCCTTGGAGTACTCGACCTCTGTTGGCCAACTTCCAGATTCCTGGGCCTCGAATTTTAATCTTTTCATCTGGCTCAATGGCATATTTCCATCCAAGGTGGTCTCCCGAATCTCCTGACCGCCAAGGCTGTTAAAAATATGCATAATGTTAAAGCTGATCACATGTCCTTCGGTTTTATCCAAAAAGTTCTCCAGGCGTAGCAAAATTTCATTCTTAGTGAAGGGTTCCAGGGTGAGAAGATGAACGGACTGAGGAAGATCATTAAAGTCTGGAATAGATTTTGGTGCTGCTTTTGTATTATCAGTGGCCTTGCTAAAGAATTTCCAAAAGGGAAGGAAAAGCTCCTTCTCAGTCACACGCTCAGTTATAGTATTTCCCTCTTCCACTGAATCGAGCATCAAATACAATTTTCCTCGGGCAATCAAGCCTTTGCCAAATTGCGTCTCGTTCAAAGCTTCGCCAACTCCACCGCCATCGTTAAAGAATAGCCGACGGTGCAGCAGCATCTCTAGTTGACCATCTGCCAAGCTGGCTCCTCCCTGGGAACGATCGTTGAGCAGGACCAACCGCTTCTTGTCGTCCTGCAGAGCAATGCGGCTTGTCACGGGATAAAAGTTACCGCTCACAGATTGAAGCGTTAAGTTGGAAACAAAGTCCTCTCGCCTATTCTTCTCTCGTTTCATCAACTCCCGACCATTGGAATCAGTGTAGAAGACTCCGTTTGAGGAAATTTCACTCTGGAAATTGGTGACAAACTCTTTGCCCACTTTCTCGTCGTCAGGTATAGGTCCTACCAGCCATTCAATCTCCACTCGATTGATTCCCTCATAAATTCGTATGACCTGTGATATCCACTCGTTCACTTGCTGATGAATTTCCTTGACCAATGTTCCCTCGTAAACTGTGAACTCGAAATTGTTTTCAAAAAGTTGAATATCGCTGCTTTGGCGGAAAGTATAAGCACAAGAAGCACGGCCCAAATAGATGCCAAAGTTTTGGACTACATTTTCTGTAAGCCCGTTCATCTCAACGCTCTTAAGGCGACCTGTTTCATTGTCAATCACCAGTTTTATAAGCTGCAATATAGGAGGATTCATAATTACATTTTTGAGGAAGCTTGGAAGCTGTTAAATAAACTTACTGAATTTTCCACAATTGTCTCTGCTCCTACGATGTCACGCTTTCTACTTATGGTAGCAGTTGCGCCTTCTGAACTTTCAGATTTTTTGATATAGTAGCTGGCTATTTTATTAACTGTTGCCTTGAAAACCAACTCGTGCTGAGTATCATTCGGTCGATGAGCCAAAGTCAGAACCTGCCAGGGGACTGGGATAACTTCCGAAGCCACTTTGTTTCCTTTCTCATCTGTAACTAAGTAATTCTCCTCTTTGACAGGAATACGCACATACTGTGTGGAGATATGAGCCAAGGGATTGTACAAAGTCACTATCACGTTGTCAGCTCCATCCTTGGTAAAGGCACATTCACTGATGTTCAATCTCAGGCAACTCTCAAATTCCCCATAAGGAAATTTGGTTAATTTACGCAGAGCATCGCTTGCAATATTGGCACCTCCCAAGATGGCTTCATATAAAAGACGATCGTAATCATCAGAGACAGCCTGCTTCTCGGTTCCAGTTATGGCATCATGGTGCTGCATTACACCCATGGTCTGGCGCAGATTGTCCAAGTCATTGGTCTGCTGCTCACTGGATAAATTAGCCAGGACACTCAGCTGTTTGGCCACTTGAAGCATATGGTTGCCATCGCGTTCGAATCTTTTCTGCGTGGGACGAGAGGTGAAGAACCCCGTCCAGAAGCTGTTGGGCTCATGGGCATAGGGAAAGAAATCTTGGGTCTTGTTTGGCCAAGTCTGCAGGCTCTGATGGAGAGAGTAGAGGTAGCAGCTTGGAGTTGAGTAGAATATATTGTAAATGGATCCATTTGCCTGGCGCTCGTTGATGTACCTATAAATAATTACCTCGCTAAGAAACTTGGATTGTCGTTAAAGCCACTTACTTGATCAGTTTGTCCATATTTTTATAGTTGACCTTGGCATCTTCGTACTGAAAATCCCCGCCCATCGGCACCATTATGTGGTTTGTCAAGTAGTGTTTTGACATCTCTTCCGCATAATTGATAAAACCATCCACCCTGGCCTCGACATTGTTCTCATTGCTATCGCCATCGATAATGGGTTCATCGGTGCAGAGAATATCAAAGCAAAAGCCTGGAGTGTCCGAATAGAAGTTGTAGAGCATTCCGGAGAAGAGTTTCACTCCACTCATCGACTCGCTGGCATCCCAGATCATTTCCATGGTCATGTTATTAAGGCGTGTGGCCTTATCGTTATGGTCCATTCGTGAAAAGAACTGGCCATCGTAGCCCATGTGGGCAAAAATGGCAGCCTGTTCGCGGGAATGTCCAAAGGTATCGATTTGCCAGCCAACTCGAGGACGGGCACATTCGCCGAATGTCTCATTGAGAAATCTAGAAGAGGTGAGGTGAATAGAATTCCAATGTGAGCTGGAATCTTTCCCTTAACTTACTTTAAACCCACTGTAAACTGATCAATTACACCCTGGTAGTTCACAGCAGCCTCATCGTTCATGCTCCAAGCCCCTCCTGTGAATTCCATACGCCCCTCATTGACCAGCTTCTTGACCACTTGCTTCATGGTCTCCGACTGATCCTGCCACCACTTGGCGAAGAAGGCTGTCTCCACTTGAATGAAGCGGCGCTTGGGATCCTGCAAGAGCTGAGTCACAACACTCTCCAATATATACTGAACGCCAGCGTGGTGAATCTTATTCTTGTAGCCGTAGTAGGATTGATCGACCGTCTTCAGCCAACCCACATCGTTGTGGGAGTGCGGGACTAAATGAATGTTGATCATGTTTGCCTTCGTTGTGGGACATGCCTATTGAAAATGATTTATTTAATTTTATATATATTTATTTAATTATATATTTCTTGCTCTTAACTCAACTAACCTCATAGCCACAAACGGCCTGTGACCGTTTTATGTAGACCACCAATAAGGTGGTGAGGAGAAGAAGGCGGCAGGGATTTAACATTACTAGGATTTCGCGAGTGGAAACACAAACTAACTTTCTTTTGCGCTAATTTGCTGCTTTATATGGATTCCTATTCTTGGGTGTTTTGATAAGCAATCAGTTGATGATCACTTTGATAAGCCAACGTACTCGTAATTAACGCTAATTAGCTAAGTAGGGTACCCCCATAAAAAACTCAAGTAGATCAGTGTAATTGAACCAAGGGCAAAACTCGATATCTAGAACAATACTCTTGACCTACGATTCTCTTTTAACAATGTCCGTACGGTATATGATTTATAGAATAATGAAACAAACCTCAAGGTGGATTCAAGGTAATTCTGTGGATAATATAAATATAAATTTATGACTAAAGAAATGTAATATAAAGTCATAAATATAAATTGAAATTTTAAAAATATACTATATTTATTAACTATATATTTATATGCTCATGTATGTGTGAAGTCAAATTTTGGGATTTAATTTTAAGCCTATTTTTAATTTAATGTAAGAAAAATATATTTTAAAAATTAAGAAAGAAAAAGCGAAAGAAAACAAATATTAATACCATTGCGAAAATATAAATTTTTGACTCAAACATATAAAGAATTATGGTAATTTTTAATACATTTTTGTGACTTTTATGAGACAGGAAGACCAGACCTACAATAAATCCCTAAAAAACACTTTTTTTGTTCGACTTAACTACATTCAGAAAAAAAAATATCAGTTTTTTTTTTAACAGATGACAGTAAATTTATTTATTTATTGGAAGTTCATAATTTAGTTGTTACATTCAATAATTTACTGGGTCTTGATGATAAAAGTACGAATTTGCATTGGAGACAGGGCGACGGCGAACATTGAGGCATCCTGGGTTCCATTGGCTGCCAAGGGCTTATGGGCTGATGTGTAATACTCGGGCTCAGTTCCCCTTGCTCCGGAGCCTTCAGCGTGGAACTTGAAACGCTTCAAGTCACTCAGCGGCAGGTTGCCATCCAGAGTGGTCTCACGAATCTCCAAACCGTTTAAGTAGTCGAAGATCGGCCGAATGTTGAAGCTAACCACCCTACCCTCGGTCTGATCCATGAAATTCTCCACACGGAACAGGACCTCATCATCGTTGAAGGGCTCCAGGGTGAGGAGGTGCACCGACTTGGGGAAATCGTCAAAGCTGGGAACGGACTTAGCCACAGAGCTGCTGCTACCAGTGTTCTGGCTGAAGAACTTCCACAGGGGCAGGTGGAATACCTTCTCGGCCTCACGCTCCACGGATGTCGATTCTTCGGCAGTGTTAAGGATCAGGTAGACCTTGCCTCGGGCAATAAGGGGCTGGCCGAACTTCTCCTCGTTCAGAGCTTCTCCCACTCCGTAGCCATCATCGCGGACAAGGCGACGGTGTAGCATAAGTTCCAACTGTCCATCCTTCATGCTGGATCCTCCCTGTGCACGATCGTTCAGCAGGGCCATACGCTTCTTGCTGTCCTGCAGAGCAATGCGAGATGTGATCGGATAATAATTTCCAGATGTCGGCTGGACGGCCAATTCTGGATCAAAGTCTTCACGCTTATCCTTTTCGCGCCTGATCAACTCACGACCATTGGAGTCAGTGTAGAAAACTCCATTGGAAGCGATTCCACTGCTGAACACAGTGACAACTTCATTGCCAAAATTCTCTTCAACCGGAATGGGACCTACGAGCCACTCAAACTCCACATGGGGTTCTCCCTCATTGATACGAATAACCTGTGAGATAAACTCGTTGAATGTCTGATGGATTTCCTTGACTAGAGCTCCATCGTAAACAGTGAACTCGACACCATCCGTCTGAATTTCAAAGTCTCCCTGGTTATACTGACGGAACACATAGGCTCCAGAATCATAGGTCCTATAAATACCAAAGCTCTGCTCGATATCCTCGGAAACTCCGTTCATTTCGACTGTCTTTA